>UESW01004583.1:728212-753860 GCA_900491605.1 Calamus simplicifolius | reverse complement strand
TCTACAAGGTAAGGCCCTATCCCATTCAAGAATATTTTTTGTGATATGTTATTCTGCTATTAATTATCATCGATCGGCAACATTGAAATTTCGGCAGCATTTCCCCATATGTTCTCCTACATGTGTGGTAATAAGCCACACTAGGAGAACGTATGAGCAAATGCAAACCGAAATCTCACCCCACGATGATTACTAGCAGACTAACATGTCACAAGAAATATTCCCAAACTGTCCACCAGGACAATTTGAGAATTTGCAAGACTAAGGCTTACAAATTCTCAAACGGGTCTAAAGGTTAATTAAAGTGCTGTGATTATGGAAGTCCGAAGACAATCGAACTTATGCTTGTTATTCTTAACTTCTTGTGAATTATACATGTAATCACTAACTTTTTAAGATTATTGTGTCAAATACAAATGTTTCGAATACTAAAATGTAAATCATTGAAACTAGTAATTTGTTGCTGAAATTAAATAATATTACAACAAAACATTTTATTTAGCATTTCAAAATGTAATGCATCATTAGTTTGCAGCAGAATATAAATAATCAAGACATAACAAATGTAAATGAGTATAAATGCACAAATACTATTGTCATAAACATTCTGCTTAAATTAATTATTGCATAAATATTATGTAAATTAAATAATTTATTTACAACAAGGTTTCCCCCCTCCCCCTGGGAAATTTTTTTTTTTCACAGTGGCCTGGCCACGTGGCCATGCACAGTGCCTGCCACCGTGGCCAGGCCACTGCCGGCCACGTGGCCGGACAAGAAAAGAAAGGGGGGTTTCCCCCCTCCCCCTGTTTAAATTTTTTTTTTTTTTTTCACAGTGGCCTGGCCACCGTGGCCAGGCCACTGCCGCCACGGCAACGGCCGTGGCCGGACAAGAAAAGAAAGGGGGGGGGCGGGGGGTTTCCCCCTCCCCCCCTGTTAAGGAATTTTTTTTTTTTTTTGGCCGGACAAGAAAAGAAAGGGGGGGGGGGGGGGGTTTCCCCCTCCTGTTAAAAATTTTTTTTTTTTCACAGTGGCCTGGCCACCGTGGCCAGGCCACTGCCGGCCACGGCAGCGGCCGTGGCCGGAGAAGACGGCCACGGCAGCGGCCGTGGCCGCCTTGTCCGCCGCGGCCACGGCCGTGGCCGGACAAGAAAAAAAAGGGGGGGGGGTTTCCCCCCTCCCCCCTGTTAAAAAAAAAATTTTTTTTTGATGACAGTGGCCTGGCCACCGTGGCCAGGCCACTGCCGGCCACGGCAGCGGCCGTGGCCGGAGAAGACGGCCACGGCAGCGGCCGTGGCCGCCTTGTCCGGCCGCGGCCACGGCCGTGGCCGGACAAGAAAAAACAAGGGGGGGGGTTTCCTCCCCTCCCCCCTGTTAAAAAAAAATTTTTTTTTTTAAATACAGTGGCCTGGCCACCGTGGCCAGGCCACTGCCGGCCACGGCAGCGGCCGTGGCCGGAGAAGACGGCCACGGCAGCGGCCGTGGCCGCCTTGTCCGGCCGCGGCCACGGCCGTGGCCGGACAAGAAAACAAGGGGGGGGGGGGGGGGGGGGGGGTTTCCTCCCCTCCCCCCTGTTAAAAATTTTTTTTTTTTGATGACAGTGGCCTGGCCACCGTGGCCAGGCCACTGCCGGCCACGGCAGCGGCCGTGGCCGGAGAAGACGGCCACGGCAGCGGCCGTGGCCGCCTTGTCCGGCCGCGGCCACGGCCGTGGCCGGACAAGAAAAAACAAGGGGGGGGGGGTTTCCTCCCCTCCCCCTGTTAAAAAAAAAAAATTTTTTTTTTTGAACAGTGGCCTGGCCACCGTGGCCACCGTGGCCAGGCCACTGCCGGCCACGGCAGCGGCCGTGGCCGGAGAAGACGGCCACGGCCCTGCCGTGGCCGAAGAAGACGGGCAGTGGAGGGAAATCAATAAAAAAAAAATTTTTTTTAAGATTATTGGGGCTAACCTTGGTCGAGATGCCGGAGTCGGATGAGATCGCTGGGTAGCCGGAGGACGGGAATGCGCCGGAGTATCGAGCGGGGATCACGGCGGCGGCTAGGTCAAGACGGGGAAGAAGAAGAGGAGAAAGGGCCCGACTTAAATATAGGTAATTAGCGACGCCAAAATTGCGTCGCAATTTTCGTCGCAATTTTTTTTTTTATTTTTAGCGACGCACTAGGGCGTCGCTAATCCATCGTTAATACATGTTTATAATAATTTTCTGAAAACATAGCGACGCCAATAAATGCGTCGCTAACGAGTCACTAAATTGGCGCCATCATCTGGCGGAAAAATATTTTATTTTCTAATAATTGCATCGCTAAGGCGTCGCAATATTTTTTTAATATTTTAAATTGATTAAATAAAAACTTATTACATATATTGCGACGCAAGCAGTGCGTCGCAATTATTTTTTAAATATTTTTAAATGAAAATATTTAAATTTATTATAATATGATGAAAAATTGCGTCGCAATAATTTTTTAATATTTTTAATCAGCTATATGTATTTTAATAATATTGCGACGCATATATTTTGTCGCAATATTGTTTATATTTTTTTAAACTGTGTCGCTAAGGCGTCGCAATAATTTGTTAATATTTATAAATGATAATATTTATAATTAATGTTAATAATTGCGATGACAAATGGTGTTGCAATTTATTTTATAAAATTTTTAATTTCATAAATTTATTTAAAAAACATTGCGACGATCGGCAAAGATCCGACGGTTGCGATCGATCCAAGCCGTGATCCCGATCGGCCACGACCTATCTCGGACAGTTGCAATCCGTCCGAGATCGGCGACGATCCGACGGTTGCGATCGATCCAAGCCCTGATCCCGATCGGCAATGACCTATCTCGAACAGTTGCAATCCGTCCGAGATCGGCGACGATCCGACGGTTGCGATCGATCCAAGCCCTGATCCCGATCGGCCACGACCGATCTCGAACCGTGGCGATCGATCGGTGACGATCGGTTACGATCGATCCAAGCCCTGATCCCGATGACCGATCGCGGACCGCGGCAATCGGTCCGATCGGCAAAGATCCGACGGTTGCGATCGATCCAAGCCGTGATCCCGATCGGCCATGACCTATCTCGGACAGTTGCAATCCGTCCGAGATCGGCGATGATCCGACGGTTGCGATCGATCCAAGCCCTGATCCCGATCGGCCACGACCTATCTCAGACAGTTGCAATCCGTCCGAGATCGGCGACGATCCGACGATTGCGATCGATCTAAGCCCTGATCCCGATCGGCCACGACCGATCTTGGACCGTGGCGATCCGTCCGAGATCGGTGATGATCCAACGGTTGCGATCGATCCAAGCCCTGATCCCGATCGGCGACGATCGATCGTGGACCGCGGCAATCGGTCTGATCGGCAAAGATCGACGGTTGCGATCGATCCAAGCCGTGATCCCAATCGGCCACGACCTATCTCAAATAGTTGCAATCCGTCCGAGATCGGCGATGATCCGACGGTTGCGATCGATCCAAGCCCTGATCCCGATCGGCCACGACCTATCTCGGATAGTTGCAATCCGTTCGAGATCGGCGACGATCCGACGGTTGCGATCGATCCAAGCCCTGATCCCGATCGGCCATGACCGATCTCGGACCGTGGCGATCGTCCGAGATCGGTGACGATCCAACGGTTGCGATCGATCCAAGCCCTGATCCCGATCGGCGACGACCGATCGCGGACCGCGGCAATCGGTCCGATCGGCAAAGATCCGATGGTTGCGATCGATCCAAGCCGTGATCCCGATCGGCCACGACCTATCTCGAACAGTTGCATCCGTCCGAGATCGGCGACGATCCGACGGTTGCGATCGATCCAAGCCCTGATCCCGATCAGCCACAACCGATCTCGGACCGTGGTGATCCGTCTGAGATCGGTGACGATCCAACGGTTGCGATCGATCCAAGCCCTGATCCCGATCGGCGACGACCGATCGCAGACCGCGGCAATCGGTCCGATCGGCAAAGATCCGACGGTTGCGATCGATCCAAGCCGTGATCATGATCGGCCACGACCTATCTCAGACAGTTGCAATTCGTCCGAGATCGGCGACGATCCGACGGTTGCGATCGATCCAAGCCCTGATCCCGATCGGCCACGACCGATCTCGGACCGTGGTGATCCGTTCGAGATCGGTGACGATCCAACGGTTGCGATCGATCCAAGCCCTGATCCCGATCGACGACGACGATCGCGGACCGTGGCAATCGGTCCGATTGGTAAAGATACGACGGTTGCGATCAATCCAAGCCGTGATCCCGATCGGCCACGACCTATCTCGTACAGTTGCCATCCGTCCGAGATCGGCGATGATCCGACGGTTGCGATCGATCCAAGTCCTGATCCCGATCGGCCACGACCGATCTCGGACCGTGGTGATCCGTCCGAGATCGGTGACGATCCAACGGTTGTGATCGATCCAAGCCCTGATCCCGATCGGCGACGACCGATCGCGGACCGCGGCAATCTGTCCGATCGGCAAAGATCCGATGGTTGCGATCGATCCAAGCCATGATCCCGATCGGCCATGACCTATCTCGGACAGTTGCAATCCATCCGAGATCGGCGATGATCCGACGATTGCGATCGATCCAAGCCCTGATCCCGATCGGCCACGACCGATCTCGGACCGTGGCAATCCGTCCGAGATCGGTGACGATCCAACGGTTGCGATCGATCCAAGCCCTGATCCCGATCGGCGACGATCGATCGCGGACCGTGGCAATCGGTCCGATCGGCAAAGATACGACGGTTGCGATCGATCCAAGCCGTGATCCCGATCGGCCACGACCTATCTCGGACAGTTGCCATCCGTCCGAGATCGGCGACGATCCGACGGTTGCGATCGATCCAAGCGCTGATCCCGATCGGCTACGACCGATCTCGGACCATGGCGATCCGTCCGAGATCGATGACGATCCAACGGTTGTGATCGGTCCAAGCCCTGATCCCGATCGGCGACGACCGATCGCGGACCGTGGCAATCGGTCCGATCGGCAAAGATCCGACGGTTGCGATCGATCCAAGCCGTGATCCCGATCGGCCATGACCTATCTTGGACAGTTGCCATCCGTCCGAGATCGGTGACGATCCGACGGTTGCGATCGATCCAAGCCCTGATCCCGATCGGCGACGACCGATCTCGGACCGCGGCAATCCGTCCGAGAACGGCAACGATCTGACGGTTGCGATCGATCCAAGCCGTGATCCCGATCGGCCACGACCTATCTCGGACAGTTGCAATCCGTCCGAGATCGGCGACGATCCAACGGTTGTGATCGATCCAAGCCCTGATCCCGATCGGCTACGACCGATCTCGGACCGTGGCGATCCATCCGAGATCGGTGACGATCCAACGGTTGCGATCGATCCAAGCCCTGATCCCGATCGGCGACAACCGATCGCGGACCGCGGCAATCGGTCCGATCGGTAAAGATCCGACGGTTGCGATCGATCTAAGCCATGATCCCGATCGGTCACGACCTATCTCGGACAGTTGCAATCCGTTCGAGATTGGCGACGATCCGACGGTTGCGATCGATCCAAGCCCTGATCCCGATCGCCACGACCGATCTCGAAACGTGGTGATCGGTCCGATCGGCGACGATCCAAGGGTTGCAATCAATCCAAGCCCTTATTCCGATCGGTCACGATCGATTTTGGACCGATCGCTATTTACATAATTAATTTTTTAAATATATTACGACGCAAAGGGTTGCATCGTATTTTTTTAATATGATAATTATAATATATAAAAAATTAACTTTAATTCTAATATACGATGCAATAAGTACATCGCTATATTAAAACATAATTTTCCTAATTAATTTTTTAGCTTATTACATCGCTAATGCGTCGCTATTTAACATAATTAATTTTTAAAAACATTGCAACTCACTATATTACGTCGTAATTATTTTTTCTCATATTTATAATTTATAAAATTTAATTTTATTTAAAATAATTGCGATAGTTATTGCGTCGCTAAATTAAAAATAATTTTAATTTATTTTCTGATTTATTACGTCGCTAATGCGTCGCTATTTAAAATATTTAATTTTTTCAAAATATTGCGACGCACTGGGTGGCGTCGCAATATTTTTAAAATATTAATACTGTAAAAAATATAATTCCATTTAAATTATTTGTGACGCATTGTTGCATCGCTAAATTAAAAATAATTTTTCTATTTTTTTAGTTTATTGCGTCGCTAAGGCGTCGCTATTTAAAATATTTAATTCTTTTCAAAATATTGCGACGCACTGGGTGGCGTCGCAATATTTTTAAAATATTAATACTGTAAAAAATATAATTCCATTTAAATTATTTGCGATGCATTTGTTGCGTCGCTAAATTAAAAATAAATTTTCTTATTTTCTAGTTTATTGCGTCGCTAATGCGTCGCTATTTAAAATATTTAATTCTTTTAAAAACATTGCGACGCACTGTGATGCGTCGCAATATTTTTTTCCGATAATTAAATTTTATAAAATTTAATTTTATTTCAATTATTTGCGATGCAATTGGTGCGTCGCTAAATTAAAAAAAATTTCTAATTATCTATTTTATTGCATCGCTAATGCGTCGCTATTTAAATATTTAATTCTGTTAAAAATATTGCGACGCAAATATTGCGTCGCAATATTTTCATTGATATTTATATTTCATAAAAATTAATTTAAAAATATTACGACGCAATATTTGCGTCGCAATAATAAAAATTTAATTTTTTTTGATTTTTTGGTTAATTGAGTCGCTAATGAGTCGCTAATGCATCGCAATATTTTGTTGTCGCAGAGGCGTCGCAAAGTGGTCGCAATTTAGCGATGCAATTATGCGTCACTAAATTTGCGTCGCTATTTCAGTATTTTCTTGTAGTGTCTGGCTATCCCATTGATCATATCAAATGCAAAAAAATAAATCCATAGGATAACTTTTTTTTACTCTTATTTGGAGGGATAACCAGCTATTCCTGCATTCTCTAGGGAATAAATTAAGGGGATAATCCATGGTTAACTATGATTAACCATGGATTATCCCTTTGGTTAACTTTATTCCTAGCTATCCCTTATAGTTATGGCTTTTGGGAATAAGATGGGATATCCCTTCTTATTCCCTATTTCAAACACTATCTTAAATATTCGGCAACAGAAAAGGAAATTTGGGATGCCTTAAAAAAAAAAAAAGACTCGGCAACGTTATGATGCACAGCTTTGACCCTGAAAAGGTCCAAATGTCAAGCGACGAAGGGGCCTAAGAGCTTATTTTAGGCATCAACGCTTGCGTGCAAGCATCTGAGATCAAGAAAGATACTTCCTCTCCTGAGCAAGAAAGAATAAGCAGCGCCACCTACATCTACTTCTACTTCAGTACTGCATGTTTTGAGACTGAGAGACAGCATATACTCGAGCAACACTAGGCATGACCATGGCCTGTAAGACCACCCATACTTTATAGTAAATGCAACCCATGGTATATATGGGCACTTGCAGACCCATTCCTCCATTCCAAGCTACATGATGTACTTTTAATTAATCCTTTCATTCCATCATTAAGTACGAATGCCCTATAAATTAAAATAAATGGAGATAGCCCTTCGTGAATTTCCTCCCTTGTTCCTACTTATAATAATGAAATATCTGTTGACGCTTGATCACCGTCCTCGAACATCCGCGAGCGTCCGATCGCCTCCTTCAGCGAGCCCGGGATCCTCCGGCGAGCTCCTCACGGCTGGGAGCCTACAAACAAGTTCTGGGGGCCAGAGATTCTAGCGGAGACCCTCCGACACTCAAGTCATGCTTTGGATAACAGCCGTGAGCTTGAGGAAGCTCGAAAGAGAAAAGGAGAGAGGCTTAGAGCCGCGCTCTCTGTGGGCAAAAATGAGCGTTTAAGAGTGTTGTTGTGGTTATCAGTTACCTAGTTGAGGGTTCCTCTTACCCATTTTATAGACGCTTAGAGTCTGTCTGGTTTGAGTGGTTGAGGCCTCATAATGATGACTTTTATGGGTGAAGTGCCAGAGCTAATGCCTATGAGGCTTGGGGTGCTACCACTTGTCAGAGCATTTAAGGTGATGGAAGCAATGCTTGCTTCCTTCTTTGGCATGTCAGGACTGCAGGTCAAGTCCCGTCAAAGTAGGTGGCTGTAGCTGGTTGGTGGGTCAAGTTCCGTCAGAATGGGTGGCCACTTAATTTGGATGGTTGCTGCAGGCTGTTGCAGGCTTGCAGGGCGTGGGTGGCCATTACGGCGCTTGCCGGATGTGTCCCCTACATCGCACGTCTGTTGTCCTATGCGGACAGCGATGGAGCTAGGCACGTGGACCCCATAATATGGCTGCTGGGGAACTGCTTGGGTGGTTGTTGAGATCGACTGGCCGAGGCTGAAGCTGGCTGAGGTATGTTGGCTGAGGCTGAAGCTGGCCGATGCTGAAGCTGGCCGAGGTATGTTGGCTGAGGCTGAAGCTGGCCGAGGCTGAGGCTGGCCGAGGTTGAAGCTGGCCGAGGTATGTTGTTGAGGCTGGCCGAGGCTAAAGCTGGCCAAGGTATGTTGGCCGAGGCTGAGGCTGGCCGATGCTGAAGCTGACCGAGGTATGTTGGCCGAGGCTGAAGCTAGCCGAGGCTGAGACTGGCCGAGGCTGAAGCTGGCTGAGGTATGTTGGCCGAGGCTGAAGCTGGCCGAGGCTGAAGCTGGCGGAGGTATGTTGGCCAAGGCTGAGGCTGGCTGAGGCTAAAGCTGGCCGAGGTATGTTGGCCGAGGCTGAAGCTGGCCAAAAGAGGGCCGACTTAGGTGGCTAACTGGGAGTCCGACATGAGTACAACACCATTGCCCATGGGGTTTACTGGCTCTATCAGATGCCCCCCACACTCCTTGAGCTTGGGTGCCGTGCATCAGCTAAGCGAAAGGAGTGTAGAGCTCTTCATCTTTGCTCTTGTCCTTTTATGCTTGCTTCAGTTCTGATTCCTTCCTAGTGGAGAGATCTTTTTTCTTTTGCCTTGCTTTGGATAATTTTGTCTGCCCGTTGGCTAGCTGAGGGTAGCCAGCAATCCTCTTCCAACGCAGAGTCTGGAAGTGGATATCCGTCAACTGTGAGTTGGAGAGTTGGTTTCTTCCAACTGTGAGTTGACTTTGGGTCTTCAACTTCTGACATGAAGTTTGGATGTGGGTGCCCATCAACTAGCCGCTGAGGCAAAGATAAAGCTGATGAGGCTGCAATATTGTAGCTGAGGTAGAGATAAAGCCAATGAGGCTACAATAATGCCACTGAGGCAGAGATAAAGCCATTGAGGCTGCAATAATGCCGCTGAGGTAGAGATAAAGCTGTTGAGACTGTGATAACACCGCTGAGGCAGAGATAAAGCTGTTAAGGCTGCGATAACACCGTTGAGGTAGAGATAAAGCCGTTGAGGCTGCGATAACGCTGCTGAGGCATAGATAAAGCCGATGAGGCTGCAATAATGCTGCTGAGGTAGAGATAAAGCCGTTGAGGCTATGATAATGCCGCTGAGGATGAGATAAAGCCGTTGAGGCTGCGATAACGCCGCTAAGGCAGAGATAAAGCCGACAAGACTGTAATAATGTTGCTGAGGCAGAGATAATGCCGTTGAGGCTACGATAACGCTACTGAGGCTGGGATAAAGCCGTTGAGGCTGCGATAACACTGCTGAGGTAGAGATAAAGCCGACGAGGCTGTAATAATGCTGCTAAGGCAGAGATAAAGCTGTTGAAGCTGCGATAATGCTGCTGAGGCTGAGATAAAGCCGTTGAGGCTGCGATAACGCCGCTGAGGCGGAGATAAAGCCGATGAGGTTGCAATAATGCCGCTGAGGCTGAGATAAAATTGCCGAAGCAAAAATAGAGCCGCGGGGGGCTGAAATAAAATTGCCTCGAGTGTTTGTGTGCTGGCTCGGGAGGTGACTTGAGCGGGTACGGGCTGTTAAGGACTTAAACTGACTTAGGGGCATATCCTAGCTAGACCGAGTGGTGTCCCGTTAACTGCGATACCATCAAGCTCCTTCGGAACCACCTCGGACGTTTGTGTGCCAGTTCATGAGGTGATACGAGTGGGTATGGGCTGTTAGAGACTTGAACCGACTCGGGGTGTATCTTAGCCAGACCGAGTGGTGTCCCGTTAGCCGCGATGCCGTCAAGCTCCTTCGAAATCACCTCTGGTGTTTGTGTACTGGTTAGGGAGGTGACTCGAGCGGGTATGGGCTGTTAAGGACTTGAACAGACTTGAGGGCGTATGCTAGCCAAACCGAGTGGTGTTCCGTTAGCCACGATGTCGTCGAGCTCCTCCGGAATTGCCTTGGGGGTTTCATGGTCGGCCCGAGGGGTAACTCGATGTCATTGGAACCATAGGTCTTGAACCACCACAAGGGTTTCGCAACCGGCCCGGGGGTGACCTTATGATCGTAGGACCGTTGAGAGCCTTTTGAATGGTTTGTTTTGTTGGTTTTTCCATAATGCATTTAGACACTAATGAAAAGAAACTTTTTTTTAAAGTGTAGTGTACTTAGCTTTTTGTTGGAGAAATTTGTCTCTTTCTGCTTCATTTGGGGGGCTTCACATTTGTGGCATTTGTTGGTGAGCTTGGAGGGGCTCTTTACTGATAGCTTGAGCCTGCTCTTGCTGATGAGCCTTAGAGAAATATGACGGTGGTGAGTCTCTCGCTGGAAAGATCTCTCATCGGATGAATGGTGGATGGCTTGAACGACAACTAAAGGAGAAGAAAAACATTGCTCTCGCAGCTTCTGGGCAGTTGCCATGGATGTTTGAACTTGCAGAGTAAGGATGGCACGATGCTTTGCCTGAATGGCCCGAGATAGTGGTGATGATGGAGCAGAGAGCCGGCCTCCTATTGCTCAGCTCGTTGAGGGTGCCCCCCAGTGTTACTGGCGGAAGCCTCTTGGGTCTTTGTCATCACCAACTTTTTATCCACCATTATTGTCATAGAGGGAGTGAGGGCTTGTAGCTTAGTGTCATAGAACTCTGCTTTCTCCCCCTACCTGGCGCGCCAATCTGTTGATGCCAAATCACCGTCCTTGAATGTTTAAGAGTGTTGTTGTGGTTATCAGTACCTGGTCGGGGGTCCCTCTTACCCATTTTATAGATGCTTAGAGTATGTCTGGTTTGAGTGGTTGAGGCCTCATAATGATGACTTTTGTGGGTGAAGTGCCAGAGCTAATGCCTGTGAGGCTTGAGGTGCTGCCACTTGTCAGAGCATTTAAGGTGATGGAAGCAATGCTTGCTTCTTTCTTTGGCATGTCAGGGCTGCAGGTCAAGTCCCATCAAAGTGGGTGGCTGTAGCTAGTTGGTGGGTCAAGTTCCATTAGAATGGGTAGCCACTTAATTTGGATGGTTGCTGCAGGCTGCTGCAGGCTTGCAGGGCATGGGCGGCCGTTACGATGCTTGCCAGATGTGTCCTCCACATCGCACGTCTGTTGTCCTGTGCGGACTGCGATGGGGCCAGGCACGTGGACCCCACAATATGGCTGCTGGGGAACTGCTTGGGTGATTGCTAAGGCCGACTGGTTGAGGCTATAGTTGGCCGAGGTATGTTGGCCAAGGCTGAAGCTGGCCGAGGCTAAAGCTGACCGAGGTATGTTGGCCGAGGTTGAAGCTAGCCGAGGCTGAGGTTGGCCGAGGCTGAAGCTGGCCGAGATATGTTGGCTAAGGCTGAGGCTGGCGAGGCTGAAGCTGGCCGAGCTATGTTAGCCGAGGCAAAAGCTAGCCTCGACTGACGAGGCTGAATCTGGCCGAGGCTGAGGCTGAGGCTGGCCGAGGCTGAAGCTGGCCGAGGTATGTTGGCCGAGGCTGAAGCTAGCCGAGGTATGTTGGCCGAGGCTGAAGCTGGCCAAAAGAGGGCCGACTTAGGTGGCTAACTAGGAGTCTGACCTGAGTACAACACCATTGCCCATGGGGTTTACTGGCCCCATCAATTTGAAGTTGACTTGATCCACTTTATTATAGCCAAATTAGGCTAGGCTCGGATCATTCTGTCGTGGGGACATTTTAATTAATTAAATTGGCTGATGGCTCGTTAATTTGTAGACCTAATTAATTGCCATTGGCCAGCCAGATCAAGAACTTCTAGTAATAACAACAATTAATTAATAGACGCAGAGGGTGGCATCGCTTCAAATCGCATTGGCAGTTTGGCACATGCATATATGGCATGGCATCTATTGCTGCCAAAGCACTGTTGAAGTGCATTGGGTGAGAGGAGAGCTTCACGGTCCTTCAGAGGAGTGATAGGATCGTCTCCGTTGGTCGAGAACTTGCAAGAAAAGTTTTGGACCGGTGGTTCCGATGGGGACCCTCCGACGCTCAAGTTAGTGACGTGAGGAACATGAATCTCCTCTCAGTAGAGTTCGAGAGAGCCACCCTCATTGCGGGTCGGCCCTTATATACCTGCTTGGGGTCCTTCTTATCCTTCCGCAATAATATCCGGATCCTATTTTCTGTTAAGATTGGCTTCGTAGATTGACTCCTGGTTGTTAGACATGTTCCATGGATATCGACGATGTGCAGTATCTGCAGCTGCCCGTGATCTTGGAAGAAGGTGGGTGATTGGGCCGCGTGGTAGTTGCTTTAAATCTGCTCAGCATTAGAATTTGGTTTCATGGTTGAGATTGTGTTAGGCTAAGGTCGGAGCCAAAGTTGGGGCCGAGACTGAGGCCGAGAGCCGATGTCGGGGCCAAGGCCGAGGCCAAAAGCTGATGCCGAAGCTGAGAGCCGATGTCGAAGCCGAGACCGAGGTCGAGCATCAGGCTGGGAACGAGACCGAGGCCGAGGCTGGAGCTAAGACCGGAGCTGAGGCCGAAGCCGAGGCTGAGGCCGAGGCCGGGACCGAGGCTGAGGCTGGAGCCGAGACCGGAGCCAAGGCTGAAGCCGAGACCGATGCTAGGAGCCGGTTGAAATTATTACCATTGCTTCAAAGGCTGTGTACTATGTTATCGTGCCGCCAAGAGGTGTGATTAGCCACATCAGATGCCCCCCCATCTCTGAGATGGGAGGGCGCATACCTACCAGCGAAAGGGGTGTTAGTATCTAGTACCCCCTAGTGGCTAATCCCAGTGTCATCTCGTTCATTCGGGTCATTGGGATTGGGCAAGATTTTCCTCGGCGTGGAACCATGGAAAGGCGCCATCATTGCGGTGAGGTCACCGCGATCCCTTCATAGGCGGTGTCCCTCGTGTCCTGCGCACCGAGTGGGCGAAGTAATCTCCAATAACGAGCAGATGCGTGGCCGATCTAGAGGCAGGCGGGATGATTTGAAACATAGTATAAAAGAGAATCGCCCTGGGTTCGGGCTGCTTCCACTGCTTCCGTCTTCCCTACACCGATTGTTCAAGCCTGTTCATCTCCTACCACCCGAGCCCTCCATTGCTGACCTTCGACCTTCAATCTCAGGTTAGTTCTGCTCCCATGGCCTCCTCCTCTCTTTCGTGTTCGATTTTCTGGGGGCTATTCCCCCAACCCTTCACAGCCTTCCCCTTCTCCCACACCTAGTTGGTCCTCCTTGCGGAGGGTGCTCCCTTGGAGGAGCGGCAGCCCGCGGGGCAACCTTCCGCCGGAAATCGCCTAGCCGCCGGACGGGCTCGTGCTCAGCGCCGTCGGCTACTGTAGACCCTTCTTCCCTTGCGAGGCAGTCCCCCGAAAGGATTGCCTCCGTAATGACTGCCCAAGAGATAATTAATCTCAGGGCCCAATACCGAATCCCCACTGGCCTTCGTCTCTACCGCCTTTACCTAAGGATAGAGTAACCTCTTCCTATCCGGGCCGGGTTACCCTTTACGAATATTATTTCAAGGCTGGCCTTCGCATTCCCATTCACCCATTCATTTTAAACATACTAGATTGGTACTCTTTAGATTTGGCATAGCTGGTCCCAAATTCTATCCGAACCCTTGTTGGTTTCTTGGTATTTGCCACTTCCATGGGATTGAGGCTAGAATTTCACTCTTTCGCTGCTTCTACTCCTTAGAAAACAATCAGGGTGGTGGTCCTTTGCTCCTAGACCTTCCAGATCCCTTAGACTATACCTCCTTCCTCCATCAAAGGTTGGAAAGATAGGTTTTTTTTGCCCAAATCAAGGGGGTGAGGACCGAATGGGGGGTTCCCAACACCGAGCCAAACAAGAACCCATCAGTACTTCCGAAGGACCGAGAGGTGTTTGAGCAGTTGATCACTGCCGACGTCCCTGATGCAACCAACTGCTATCCGAAGAGAATCTTCGGGTAGCAGGCCTTATTCCTGGCGATGGTGAGCACATAACCTTTTCATCCCTTCTTGTTTTCAGCCCTTCTCTTTTGATCTAAAGTTCATCGATTCGCAGGCATGGCACCATCGCTTCAAGCAATAAGAAAGGCTGCTACAAAGAGAAGGAAGGTTCGAGAGGATGGGGCCCCTGCCGAGAAGAGGGCCGCCAAGATTGTCAAGAGAACCGAGGCCGAGAGGCCTCAGGAAGGAATGAGGCGGACAGGGCCAAGGCCGGAGAGGCCTAGGAAGAAACGAGGCGGAAAGGGCCGAAGCCGGAGAGGCCTTAAGAAACAGGCGAAAAGGGCCAAAGCCGAGAGGCCTTAAGAAATGAGTGGAAAGGGCCGAGGCGGTGAGGAATCAGGAAGGAACGAGGCGGTGGAAGGGGATCAACCTCGTCCGCCTTCACCAGCACCGCCCCCATCTATTGATTTGACCGGGTCTTCCCCGGGGCAAGAAACCGAAGCACCACCGTCACCTTCCGCCATACCTGTGGCGGAGCCAACCGCTTCGGCTGCGGGCCGATTCCAGAAGTGCCCCGTCCGATGCAAGAGTCTTTGCAGGCCAAAGTGCCAGTGGAGGCACTGGTGGCACCTGACCCAGTGCCGGTGGCCACCGAGGCCACGGAGGACGAGGCCGACGTGCCCTCCTTTCAGTCGATCCTGCTGCATCATAGCTGCTGGGCCAAAGGATGATGGCCCAGGCCTCCGTACCAGAGATCCAGAGGTTCCTTCAGAACCAAAGGACCTTCGCATTTTTTCGGGAGGCGTCCGTAGCGCACCTCTAGGTAAGTACTTCTTTCGATGCTAACCTCGAGAACCATAGTTTCCTCACCTAACTCGAGTGATCTTTGTGCAGGCGCTAAATTCTTTGACAGCCGTCAGGGGCCTTTTGTCTTAGGTCGAGGCCACCATCGATCAGTCGCGGGAGGACACCAATCAGGCCCGAGCTAGGGTAGACGAGGCTGAAGCCGCTTTGAGGATTGCTCAAGCGGAAGTCGTCCGAGCGCAAAAGGCCGAAGCCGAGGCCGAAGCTGCCTGATTTAGGAACTTGGCCCGGGCTGAGAAGGCGGAGGAAGTGCTGGAAGTGGCTCAGCGCCAGGCGCCAATGAGCTTGACAACGCTCAGGTGGCTGAGAAAAAGTAGAGGGTGGCCGAAGAGAAGCAAAAGGCTGCTGAAGCAGAGGTGTACTTACTGAAGCACCGGCTGCATTCTGCCACCATTGAGATAGGAGTGGCCGAGGAGCGGGCCAAAAATGCCAAGGAAATCGCTCGTCGGGCTGATGCTGAAATAGCCCATATGAGGGCGGCGGTGACCGAGGCCGAGAAAAGGCCGCCGAGGCTGAGAAGAAGGCCACCGAAGCCGAGAAGAGGGCCCCCAAAGCCGTAGAGGATTTCAAAAGTCCGATGCCTTTGACAAGGAGCTGGCCGAGACAACGGCGTTTGCATATGATGTCGACTTCCAAGACTGCAAGAAGAAAATACAAGGCTCTACGGCCTCGAAGGGATTGAAGAGCTGGAGCCGGATGAGGTTCCCAAGGATGATGATCCAGCTCTGGCTGAACCATAGTTTCTTTTCTTTTTCTTTTCTTTTACCTCCAACTGTACCAAGTCCGACTTGATCGGCAATTTTGTAACTTCACCATCAATGAAAACTCTTCGTTCAGTTCTTAATTTGATTTGCATCATAGCCAGTTCAGTGAATAGGATGATATGAATAAGTCGGCATGAGTCAATTACATAATAGTCATAGTCAAGGCCGTAGGAAAGCATAGCTGATAATCACACTGAAGTGCACGACCTTATGGCCTTGGCAGATGACCCCATGCCGTAGGCCGATACAAAGGTTGGAAGCACCAGAGTGTAGCACCAGCATGAGGTCGATTAAGGGGCGGACAAGGTATCATAGACTACCGTCACGAGACCGAGCAGAGCGCTGACACTACTAGGCCGATGTGATGACACGGGAATGGGCTGTGTCGATAGAGTCAAACTTCGAATACCGACGCGGAGTCGAACTTCATGTGCCGATGCAGTCAAGCCAAAGTGACGACACGGAGTCGGGCTTCGGGCGTCGATGTGGAGTCAGACTTTGGGTGCCGACACGGAGTCGGGCTTCCGGTGCCGATGCGGAGTCGGCTCCAGGTGCCGATATGGAGTCGGGTTCTAGGCGCCGACGCGAGTTGGGCTCCAGGCGCCGATGCGGAGTCGGCTCCAGGCACCGATGCGGAGTCAAGCTTCAGGTACTCGGGTTAGTGAGAATGAATATTACTCTAGCAGACATGCTCAAATTAGGAACATTTACAAGCTATTGATAGTACCGACGTAGGTTGTCTGCGTTCCACGTGCGGGGGAGAGGCTTCCCATCCAGCCCCTCAATTTTGTATGCTCCGTGGTGAAGTACCTCCACGACTCGATAGGGTCCTTCCAATTTTGGCGCTAGCTTGCCTCCTTCAGTCGGCTTTGAAACTTTGGCTCATTGAAGGACTAGGTCTCCTGGAAAGAATGCCTTGGGGTGGACACAGCATTGTAATACTTGGACGTTCGCTATCAGTAAGCTGCCATCCGGAGTTGTGCTCGGTCTCGTAATTCTTCCACTAGGTCGAGGTCAGCCCGCAACTGATTTGGGTTGTCCCCCTTGCTGTACAACACCGTCCGAGGGCTCGGAGCACCTATCTTCACAGGAATGACGGCTTCGGACCCGAAGACTAGGCTGAAGGGAGTCTCTCCGGTGGGGGCTCGCGGCGTTGTGTGGTAGGCCCACAGTACATTGGGGAGCTCCTCCACCTACCGTCCTTTGCAGTCATCTAGCCGAGCTTTGAGTCCTTGAAGAATAATGCGGTTGGTTACCTCAGCCGCGCCGTTGGTCTAGGGATGTCCTACGGAGGTGAACCGCTGATGGATGCCTAGCTCGGTGTAGAACTCTCGGAAGGCCGTGTTGTCAAACTGCCGGCCGTTATCAGTGACGAGAGTATGCGACAGTCCAAACCGGCATACTATAGATTTCCAGAAGAAGGATCTCACCTTGCCCTCGGTGATCTTAGCGAGTGCTTCGGCCTCGATCCACTTGGTGAAATGGTCGATGGCTACCAGCAGGAATTTGCGTTGACCGAGGCTGAAGGGAATGGTCCCAAGATGTCCATACCCCACTGGGCGAAAGGCCAAGGTGCAGCCAGGGGGGTCAGCTGGGATGTCGGCTACCGCTGGATGTTGGAAATGGCATGGTGTTGGCAACTATCGAACTTCTTGATGAGCTCGGATGTATCCTCCCTCATTGTCAGCCAATAGTATCCCTGCCGCAGGGCTTTGTACGCCAGAGCTCTGCCCCCAGGTGACTTCTACATATGCTCTCATGGATTTTTCATAGGATGTAATCCGCTTCCGTGGGGCCAACACATCTGAGAACCGGGTATGAGAACGACCTTCGGTAGAGCTTTTCTTCCATCATTAGAAACTTCGAGGCCCACCACTTGAGCAGCTTAGCCTCAGCCAGGTCTTCAGGGAGTGCGCCGTTGGTAAGATACCGGATATAAGCATCCATCCAAGAGGGATCCTACTGATCGGCAGGGTTTCTTCTGTTGCTTCGATGCTTGGAGCTTCCAGGTGCTCTATGTAGGTTTTTCCCAAAATCCCGTCGGCTGAGGTGGCTAGTCGGGATAGAGCATCATCTTGGTGTTCTCCCCCCGAGGAATGTAGCTGACGCTGAAGTAGGCCAAGGGAGAGGCTTGCGATTGCACCATACATAAGTAACGGGACATAGTAGGATTCCACGCCTCGTGTTCTCCTCTGATTTGGCCGGTGACTAGCTGGAAGTCAGTGAATACTCTAAGGCATTTCACTCCAAGCTCCTGAGCCAATCTTATTTTAGACAGTAGGGCTTCATACTCAGCCTGATTGTTGATGGCTGGAGAGAGAAAATGAAGGGCGTACTCGGTTACAACTCCATCTGGACTAGCCAGGATAAGCCCGCCCCGCTCCCTTGAGAATTTGACGCTTCGTCCATGTGAAGGATCCAGTCATCTCCTCTTTTGGTTTCAGGACCCAAGGGGTTTACAGGGGACTTTTCTGATTGCTCCTCCCCAAGTGCACTCAACCAAGAAATTTGCCAAGACTTAAGATTTCATGGCCAACCTGGGACAAACGATAAGTCAAATTCTTCCAGCTTGAGCGCCCACTTCGCTAGCCGACCAGAGGTGTCAGGATGAGAGAGGATCACCTTAAGCGGTTGGTCTATGACTACCACGATCGGATGGGCTTGAAAATAAGGTCGGAGGCGCTGGGCGAAAAATCAACGCGAAGATAATCTTCTCAACTCTCGAATATCTGATCTCCGCATCGTGAAGCACCTTGCTGGTATAATACACCAGTTTTTATCCCATCGGGGTCCATGCGAATCAGCATGGAACTGACAGCTTTGGAAGAGGTTGCAAGGTACAGAATAAGTTCTTCCCCATCCCTCAGCTTAGATAGCAGTAACGGGGTGGATAGAAACTTTTTCAATCCCTCGAAGGCCTCCTGGCACTCTCTGTCCATTCGAAGCTGTTGACTTTGTGCAGTGCCTTAAAGAAAGGCAAGCATTCTCTGGACTTGGACAGAAAACGGCTCAAGGCCATCACCCTTCCAGTCAGGCGCTGGAGTTCCCTTTTGTTAACCGGAGACCTCATGTCCAAAATGGCTCAGATCTTGTCAGGGTTTGCTTCAATCCCGCGTTGTGTCACCATGAAACCCAAGAACTTGCCTGCTGTTACCTCGAAGGCACACTTATGGGGGTTCAATCTCATCTGATACCGATAAAGGTTGCCAAAGGTTTCCGTCATGTCAGCAATGTGATCAGTGGTATGGATGCTTTTGGTTAGCATGTCATCCACGTACACCTCCATGTTGTGTCTGATCTGGTCTTCAAAGATCTTGTTCATTAGCCTCTGGTAAGTGGCTCCCGCGTTCTTTAGTCCAAATGGCATCACCTTATAACATATATTCCTTCTCTGTAATAAACGAAGTAGCTTCCTCGTCCGTGGGGTCTATCTTAATTTGATTATATCGGAGAAGGCATCCATGAAGCTAAGGGTCTCGTGGCCTGATGTAGCGTCCATGAGCTGATCAATCCAAGGCAAAGGGAAACTGTCCTTGGGGTACGCTTTGTTGAGGTCGGTGAAGTCTACGCACATCCTCCAACTCCCGTTGGCCTTGCGGACCATCACGACGTTGGCCAACCAGTCGGGGCAGTGGACTTCCTGAATGTGGCTTGCAGCCTTCAACTTGCGGATCTCCTCGTTAATGGCCCTCTGCTGGTCTGACGTGAAGCTTCTCTTCTTCTGCCAGACTGGCCAGCACTCAGGTTTGATATTAAGCCGGTGGGTGATTATCTCCTCAGGGATACCTGGCATATCAGATGATGACCATGCAAAGATATCAAGTTGGCACGCAGGAAAGCAAGGAGCTGATTGCGCGCCTCCTCCGAAAGTAGAGCTCCGACCTGGATGGTCCTCGTCGGGTCTTCCCTCAAGGGGAAGGTAAGCAGGTGCTCAGCTGGCTCCCCCCTCCTCTCTAAGTCTCGGGGGTCGAGCAGCTCGAGCGTTGTTGCTGGCATTGCTCCTTGTAGACTAGGGGCCAAGTGATAGCAGAGTAGCAACGGGCTCTGTTCTCCCTTCATTTCTCCAACTCCTTCATCGGTGGGAAACTTTACTAATAATCTCTTGGTGGAGATAACATCATCTAGCAAGTTCAAACCAGGTCTTCCCAAGATAGCGTTGTAAGCCAGTGGGACCCAGACTACCAGAAGTTCATAAAAACCATGCTCTGATGTGGCGAAGTTCCGGCAGTGACAGGGAGGGTAACTTTCCCCTCGACCCTTACAAAATCTCCAGTAAAACATACCAAGGGGGTGGTGACAAGCCGAAGCGAACGTTCGGGCAAGTTCATCCTAACAAAAGCATCATAGTTCAAAACATCGACCGAACTTCCACTATCAACCATAATCCATCTTACAGGATGTTTAGCAATCGTCATGGACACGATGACGCTATCATCATGCTTATTCACTACCCCTCTAGGTCCCTTTTTGAGAAGGGAATTACAGTCTCTTCTCCCTCCTCTCGCTGTCTCTTAGAATTGTTACCTGCCCCCCAGGATATCATGACCACTGTCTTCTCTATTGGAGCGTTATCCATGCCAATTTGAGGTGTGGGAAGTGCTGCTGGGCCCGGAGCGGTAGGGTTCTCTCTCTGGACAAACTTGCCCAGGTGGCCTTGCTGGATGAGCTCTTCGATAGCCTTCTTCAACAGATAACAATCTTCAGTGTCATGACCATAGTCTCTATGATAGCGGCAGTAAACTCCTTGCTGCAGGGGACTCCAGGCCTCATAGGAGGGGGACGCCGAGGTAGGGCTCGTCTTCGATCTCCAACAGGATGTGGGATATCGGGGCAAGTAGTGGAGTGAAATGCTCTTTAGGAACCAGGGTCTAAGGTCGGTGATATGGCCGACGAGGCGGTTCCGGCTTTCTGGACTGTGCCCCCGCGGGTTCGAAGATGCCGGCTTCTTACTGGATCCTTTGTCAGCCTCCCTCCTGAAGGAGTTTGCTTCATCGGTGCGAATGTACTTCTGCGCCCGGCTTAACAGTTCGACATAAGAGTGAGGAGGTCTTTTGTCCAGGGAATAAGCAAACTTGGAAGGACGGAGTCTCCTCTTCAAAGCCAGCATGGCCACGAGTCCTCAAGGTTGTATACTTTCAATGCGGCTTCCTTGAACTGGGCCACAAAGTCTTTCAGAGTTTCACCGCTCTTCTGCTGGACAGCAAAAAGGCTGTCAGCCACCCGGGGGATCTTCCGGCATGCATCGAAGTGGGCCAGGAAGGACCACTCGAGCTGTCTAAAAGAGTTGATACTACGCGGTGGCAAACAAGAATACCATGCACGCACTGCCTTATGAAGCGTTGCTGGGAAGGCCACACAGAGAAGAGAGTCTATTGCCCTCTGAACTTGCATGAGGACCTTATAGCTTTCCAAGTGGTCCAGGGGGTCTGTAATGCCATCGTAAGGATCCAGCTGAGGAAGACGAAACCTAGGTCGGACCAGCTCCTCCATAATATGGCGGAAGAGGAGGGGACGATGATCGTAGTCCGTCTCATGCGGGTTGGTTATCCTTCGGCTGAGCTCCTCCAACCGCTGATGGTATTCATCTAGCCGTTACTCGGCTCGACGAGCGGTCTTCCTGCTAACATCCTCCTTCGAGGATTCAGAGGACGAAGTTGGGGAAGACCGTCAGTGGAGGGGATGCATGTGCCTTGGTTCCTTCTCGCCACGCCGCCGGTGAGAACGATTGAAATGATGGAAAGGAGACCACCGTCGTTTAGAGGTCTCCCGATGATGGGGCTTCGCGAGATAGTGATGGGAGGCCTCCGGAGGGGTCCGGCCATGGTGAGGTCGGCTAGCTCCATGACCCTCCATATGAGGCGGAGGGGGTTGAGATGGTGCAGGCGTGGTAGCGGAGCCTTGCTCCTGCAGTCCCTGCACCACCGCGATCAGATCTTGCACCTGGTGAGTCAAGGCATCGAGCCGATCAGCCTGGCTAGCCTGCGGCTGCATGGGAGGTGGAGCAGGGAGGTTAGCCTCCGACTGCTTAGCCTGCGGTTGCCTAGGAGGCAGAATAGGGAGGTTGGCCTCCGACTGCTCTGCCCGCTGTAGGCATCCCACGGCATGGCTGGTGGAAGCGTCCTGTGCATGGGTAACCGCCATCTTCTTCCTTGCAATGATTGCAAATATGGGAGGGAATATCCCTACGTGGCGCGCCAATCTGTTGTCGCCAAATTACTATTGAAGTGCATCGGGTGATAGGAGAGCTTCACGGTCCTTCAGAAGAGTGATAGGATCGTCTCCGTCGACCGAGAACCTGCAAGAAAAGTCTCGGATCGGTGGTTCCAATGGGGACCCTCCGACGCTCAAGTTAGTCACGTGAGAAACATGAATCTCCTCTCAGTAGAGTTTGAGAGAGCCACCCTCATTGGAGGTCGGCCCTTATATACCTACTTGGGGTCCCTCTTATCCTTCCGCCATAATAGCCGGATCCTATTTTCTGTTAAGATCGGCTTCGTAGATTGGCGCATGGTTGTTAGACACGTTCCGCAGACATTGGCAATGCGCAGTATTTGTAGCTACTCGTGATCTTGGGAGACACTACAAGAAAAAGGGTCATTTTCGAGGGATTTTTCGAGGGAAAAAGAAAAAAATCCGTTGGAAATAAAAATTTTGACGGATTTTCGATGGATAAATAGTTGTCGAAAAAACCCTCCTCGAAAAATTTTTCCAAGGAATTTTTCCAAGGGAATTTATTTCCAAGGGATTTTTTGACGGAATTTAACCCTTGGAAATTTTCAAGGGAAATTTTCAAGGGAAATTTTCTGAGGGATTTTTTGAGGAATTTTCGAGGGAAATTTTTTGAGGGATTTTTCGATGGAAAATTTTTGAGGAATTTTCAGAGGGAATTTCATAGGAAAATTTTTCGAGGGAATTTTCGAGGGAAAATTTTCAAGGGATTTTTCGAGGGATTTTTCGAGGAATTTTTTAAATTTTTTAAATCATTTTTCTTAATTTTTGAGAAAATTATTCCTTACTAAATAAATATTCAAGAGAACAATCCCTCGCAAAATGGCTTTCCAAGAAACAAAATCCTTTGCAAAATCCCTTATAATATTTGAATATAATTTTTAAAAAACTTAAAATATTCTTTTTAATGCACATAATTATATATACAAATAATCCATTTAAAAAAATTTATATTCATAAATATAACATATTAACCATAATCATCACAATAAATATAGCATTAATACACTTGCTATATAAATTGAAAGCCATAATCATCATAATCATGATCCTTCTCATATATATATATATCCAAATACATAAAAAAAAGTTTCACAAGTGTCATCATGTCAAGTTCATAACAAAAGAAAAAATTACAAATAAGTATCATCCCAATAATAGAAAAAAAAGATTACAAATAAGTCCATAAATCTTCTTCCGCTCCTTAATCCACTCCTCAATAACTCGTAAGGATGTGCGGCCATAAGATAAGGAGCCTATCAGCAAGCTAGCCTGTGATTTGAATCCATAAATCCGTCCCTTGTTTACTCCAACTGTATCTTTTTATACATGTACCATCCTCTCCAATTGAGCTCTGACTTGATTGTACCTCTTGCCACTTCTATATAAAATTAGTTTGCAAAAGATATTAGATACAATGAGCTAAACATACAAATAATATAAATATATGAATTAAAGTAGAGTTTTTTAAATACTTACATGTGTTATCTTTTCATTCTTATTTACCCACTGATTGCTATCCTTTTTCTTTTGATGGGTGTGTAGGTCAGTTCAACTTCTGCATCTGAATTTCATAATATAAACAACATTAGCAATTTTTTCAAAAAATTATATAAAATAAGAACATCATATATGTAAAGGAAAGGACATAGGTATCAAAAATAAGGATAAATAAAAATATATGACCTGACTAATAAATAATGGAAAGTGTCAAAATATATTTTAAATAAAACAAATTACAATCATTATGACAAGTGTCAAAACATATTTTCAAATCACACATCAAACTGCCATGACGATAAATGGTACAACATTCTTAAATATTCCTAATCATATGGGAGGATGTAAAATTAATCAAGAGAGTGAACTTATTATGATCATTCATTAAATGTTCTCCCTCTTATATCAATCACATGTACCCAATGGCTAAAATGCTAGTTCCTCTCAGACTACATTTCTACCAAGGTCAAAGTCCCTTAGATTGACCATCTACTACTAATAAATAATGGGAAAGGCTCTAAGACCAGCCTTAGAGCATGAAGTCACATGACCAACAACTTAAAAGAAAAAAAAGTAATAAAATAGTTTGCTATTTCTCCATGCAGCCCAGTCCCACAGCTTGGGAAAAATATAATAGATATATCCCTTCTGTTTTAGTTTTCCTTCGCATCTAGTTGCTTTCTATGTGCACACAGTGTATCATTTCATCAAATTATCTAGCAAGATTTTAATTTTGCAACCTTCATTTTTTCAATTAGAATTCTTATAGGTCCAGAACTTTTTCATAGATGTATATACTATTTTTAAAACATATTTTTCATGGTCCTTTTATTGGGAAATCACAACCCTCCATATGCAGCAAACGAACATGCATCACACTTGCTGGACTCCAGTGGAGAATACTGAGAGAAATCAAATCATGATAATCATGCTCTAAATGACTGGCCATCTCCATTGGAAGCCCACAACAAATGTGCTCAACAAAAGACTCGCTTACCAAACAAAAAAAAGAAAAAAAAAAAGAAAAAGGAATCCATTACCGGACAGAAGGAAAAACAAATCCTAAGCTTAGCAGCAACCAGTGGGTGGGTGTCAAGGAGGAGCTGCTTTGGTTCTTTGCCCATCAGTTGTCGAGGTATTAGAAAGGGTAGAGATTCAAATTAACGAGTACTATTGGTCGAATCTAAAAATCTTAAAAGTACATTCTTCATTTGGTATCTTCCATTTATCAATTAAGAGGAAGATCCGAAAATGGTGAGGCGAGCACTTACTTGGCCTTTGTAGAAATATGCGGTCATCAATTAGTGGTTATGTTGCCGCCAAATCATTTTTGAGGAGCGTCAAGCGATAGAAATGCTTCGTTGGCCTTTAGAGGAATGATAGGGACCACCTTCTTCAGCCGAAAATCTGTAAGAAAAGTCCCAGACCGGTGGTTCCGGCGGGGACCCTCCGACGCTCAAGTCAGCAATCTGAAGAACAGGAGTTTTTTAATGAAAGAGTAGAGATTGAGCCCCCCTCTCCTCGTTAGGGGATTGGGGTCTTTATATACTTGTTCGGGGGTCCCTCTTACCCTTCACTGGTAACAGCCGAGTAATATCTTCCGTTCTTCATAGGTGGGCGTACTAACTGCTAAACGTATGTCATAAGTACGCCTCTTAATTTTTTGAAAACCGTCCGTGACCTTAGTAATTGCCGGTTCAAAATATTTGGTGACCGCATGTGATCTTGGTAAAGCCACGTGGAATTCCTTGCAGCAAGCGGATGCTTGTCGACCTCTACCGCCGAGGCCGACGCCAAGACCGACGCCGCGTCGAAGCGGGCCGCGGCCGACACCAAGATCGAGGTGGGCCGCGGAGGAGATGGGCCCAAGGCCACGTGGAGGTTGATGCCGATGCCGTTGCTGAGACCGACGCCGTGTCGAAGTGGGCCGTTGCCGAAGCCGACGCTGACACCATTGCCGAGACCGACACCGTGTCAAAGCGGGCCGTGGCCGACATCAAGATCGAGGTGGGCCACGGAGGAGATGGGCCCAAGGCCACGCGGAGGTCGATGCCGACG
>UESW01004583.1:704511-722564 GCA_900491605.1 Calamus simplicifolius | reverse complement strand
ATATATATATATATATATATATATATATATATATATATATATCCAAATACATAAAAAAAAGTTTCACAAGTGTCATCATGTCAAGTTCATAACAAAAGAAAAAAATTACAAATAAGTATCATCCCAATAATAGAAAAAAAAGATTACAAATAAGTCCATAAATCTTCTTCCGCTCCTTAATCCACTCCTCAATAACTCGTAAGGATGTGCGGCCATAAGATAAGGAGCCTATCAGCAAGCTAGCCTGTGATTTGAATCCACTAAATCCGTCCCTGATTTTAGCCTCCAATCGTCCCTTGTTTACTCCAACTGTATTTTTATACATGTACCATCCTCTCCAATTGAGCTCTGACTTGATTGTACCTCTTGCCACTTCTATATAAAATTAGTTTGCAAAAGATATTAGATACAATGAGCTAAACATACAAATAATATAAATATATGAATTAAAGTAGAGTTTTTTAAATACTTACATGTGTTATCTTTTCATTCTTATTTACCCACTGATTGCTATCCTTTTTCTTTTGATGGGTGTGTAGGTCAGTTCAACTTCTGCATCTGAATTTCATAATATAAACAACATTAGCAATTTTTTCAAAAAATTATATAAAATAAGAACATCATATATGTAAAGGAAAGGACATAGGTATCAAAAATAAGGATAAATAAAAATATATGACCTGACTAATAAATAATGGAAAGTGTCAAAATATATTTTAAATAAAACAAATTACAATCATTATGACAAGTGTCAAAACATATTTCAAATCACACATCAAACTGCCATGACGATAAATGGTACAACATTCTTAAATATTCCTAATCATATGGGAGGATGTAAAATTAATCAAGAGAGTGAACTTATTATGATCATTCATTAAATGTTCTCCCTCTTATATCAATCACATGTACCCAATGGCTAAAATGCTAGTTCCTCTCAGACTACATTTCTACCAAGGTCAAAGTCCCTTAGATTGACCATCTACTACTAATAAATAATGGGAAAGGCTCTAAGACCAGCCTTAGAGCATGAAGTCACATGACCAACAACTTAAAAGAAAAAAAAGTAATAAAATAGTTGCTATTTCTCCATGCAGCCCAGTCCCACAGCTTGGGAAAAATATAATAGATATATCCCTTCTGTTTTAGTTTTCCTTCGCATCTAGTTGCTTTCTATGTGCACACAGTGTATCATTTCATCAAATTATCTAGCAAGATTTTAATTTTGCAACCTTCATTTTTTCAATTAGAATTCTTATAGGTCCAGAACTTTTTCATAGATGTATATACTATTTTTAAAACATATTTTTCATGGTCCTTTTATTGGGAAATCACAACCCTCCATATGCAGCAAACGAACATGCATCACACTTGCTGGACTCCAGTGGAGAATACTGAGAGAAATCAAATCATGATAATCATGCTCTAAATGACTGGCCATCTCCATTGGAAGCCCACAACAAATGTGCTCAACAAAAGACTCGCTTACCAAACAAAAAAAAGAAAAAAAAAAGAAAAAGGAATCCATTACCGGACAGAAGGAAAAACAAATCCTAAGCTTAGCAGCAACCAGTGGGTGGTGTCAAGGAGGAGCTGCTTTGGTTCTTTGCCCATCAGTTGTCGAGGTATTAGAAAGGGTAGAGATTCAAATTAACGAGTACTATTGGTCGAATCTAAAAATCTTAAAGTACATTCTTCATTTGGTATCTTCCATTTATCAATTAAGAGGAAGATCCGAAAATGGTGAGGCGAGCACTTACTTGGCCTTTGTAGAAATATGCGGTCATCAATTAGTGGTTATGTTGCCGCCAAATCATTTTGAGGAGCGTCAAGCGATAGAAATGCTTCGTTGGCCTTTAGAGGAATGATAGGGACCACCTTCTTCAGCCAAAATCTGTAAGAAAAGTCCAGACCGGTGGTTCCGGCGGGGACCCTCCGACGCTCAAGTCAGCGATCTGAAGAACAGGAGTTTTTTAATGAAAGAGTAGAGATTGAGCCCCCCTCTCCTCGTTGAGGGATTGGGTCTTTATATACCTGTTCGGGGGTCCCTCTTACCCTTCACTGGTAACAGCCGAGTAATATCTTCCGTTCTTCATAGGTGGGCGTACTAACTGCTAAATATATGTCATAAGTACGCCTCTTAATTTTTTGAAAACCGTCCGTGACCTTAGTAATTGCCGGTTCAAATATTTGGTGACCGCCCGTGATCTTGGTAAAGCCACGTGGAATTCCTTGCAGCAAGCGGATGCTTGTCGGCCTTTGCCGCCGAGGTCGACGCCGAGACCGATGCCGAGACGAGACCGCGCCGCGTTGAAGCGGGCCGCGGCCGACACCAAGATCGAGGTGGCCGCGGAGGAGATGGGCCCAAGGCCACACGGAGGTGATGCCGACGCCGTTGCTGAGACCGACGCCGTGTCGAAGTGGGCCGTTGCCGAAGCCGACGCTGACACCATTGCCGAGACCGACGCCGTGTCAAGCGGGCCGTGGCCGACATCAAGATCGAGGTGGGCCACGGAGGAGATGGGCCCAAGGCCACGCGGAGGTCGATGCCGACGCCGTTGCTGAGACCGACGCCGTATCGAAGTGGGCCATTACCGAAGCCGACGCTGACGCCGTTGCTGAGACCGACGCCGAGACCGAGACGGACGGAGTGCACCGGACCGTGTGACATTGAGCTTGCGATTTCTCATCTCGTGGGTCATGTGGGTCCCAAGGTATAGCCGTTGGGGGAGAAGGATGATGTTGAGTTGAAGCCAACTGTCCCTCATAGAGTGTCGAGTATGGAGTGCTTGCGTGGCCCTGCTCATGCCCTTGGATGAGCTTGCATGGCACTGTTCACGTACAAGGCTATGTTCACTTGCATGGCACTGTTAATGGCGAGGAGCTTGGAGGTGTCGGCCATGGAGCTGTCGGCCTTGGAGATGTTGGCCATGGAGCTGTCGGCCTTGGAGTTCTCGGCCTTGGAGCTCAGAGCAATTGGGTGCGCGTGGCTTTATGAGGTCATAAACGCTACCGTGGCCAAAGGGCCCTTTGGAGGCCAAAGGGGGGCTCCATCGGTTTCTTTCCTTCATGGTTCTCTAAAAGCATTGGATCAGCCACATCAGATGCTCCTCGCCCCTGGGACGAAGCGGGCCCACCCCAGCAAGGCTAAAGGGGCGTTACCTCCCAAGTGGCTGATCCCCACCTGACTTTGGATCTTCAACTTTTGACATGATGTTAGGATGTGGATCCCCGTCCATATGTCATGGAAGCAGAGGGCCAATGAGGCCGCAATGATACTCCTGATGTAGAGGTAGCCATTGAGCCTTTTTCATAGATGTTTGCCTTTGCGTTGTGCTTGATGTCGGCGCCGACTGCAGGCTTAATGGCTTGGGAGCGGATGCCCGCCAATTATGAGTTGGGGAGAGTTGGCTTCTCCCAGCTGTGAGTTGTTTGAGACTTCTTGATAGCTGATTGGCTGTTGGCCGCTGACACAGGATCGAGGCCGTTGAGGCTGAAACGAAGCCGTTGAGGCAAAGT
The DNA here is from genome assembly GCA_900491605.1 of Calamus simplicifolius. NCBI lineage: Eukaryota > Viridiplantae > Streptophyta > Magnoliopsida > Arecales > Arecaceae > Calamus > Calamus simplicifolius. Next base: position 719,045 of record UESW01004583.1, on the reverse strand, counting down.
TGAGGCCGTCGAGAGCCTTTTGAACCTCGGAGGATGACCCGAGAGTCGCTGGGATCCGACCATGCTCGGGAGCCTTTAACCCTGGAGGGTGATTTGAGAGTCATCAGGTGCCTTTTTCTTTAAAGAAATTGGTCTCTTCTGCAGGGTTGATGACCCGCCCCTTAGGGAACCATGATAATCGAAGGCGGGGGAAACCAGTGCTGCAATCCGAGGGTAGCTGGAATGGAATCCGCAGGAGGCCTTGGGTTTAGAGTGCCGACGCGGAGGCTAGTCTTTGGTGCCGATGCGGAGGTTGGTCTTTGGTGCCGACGCGGAGGTTGGTCTTTGGTGCTGATGCGGAGGCCGATCTTTGGTGCCGACGCGGAGGTCGGTCTTCTGTGGACGCGGAGGTCGGTCTTCTATGCCGACGTGGAGCCGGTCTTTGGTGCCGATGCGGAGGCCTGTCTTTGTGCCTGGCTGGCCAGGGCTTTTTGGTGCCGATGCGGAGGCCGGTCTTTGGTGCCGATGCGGAGGCCGGTCTTTGTGCTGGCTGGCCAGGGCTTTTTGGTACCGACGCGGAAGCCGGGCTTGGCTGTGCCGACGCGGAGCCGAGCTTGAGTGTCGAGGGAAGACTCGGGCTTGAGTGTGCCGATGCGGAGCCAGGCTTGGAGGTGCCGACGTGGAGCCGGGCTTGAGTGTGCTGCGGAGCCGGGCTTGAGTGTACCGATGCGGAGCCGGGCTTGGAGGTGCCGACGCGGAGGGCTTGGAGGTGTCGACATGGAAACGGGTTGGAGGTGCCGATGCGGAGCCGGGCTTGGTGCTGACGCGGAGCCGGGCTTGGCTGTGCCGACGGAGCCGGGCTTGGCTGTGCCGACGCGGAGCCGGGCTTGAATTGCCGGTGAACCGGTCTTTTTGTGCCGACGCGAAGCCGGTCTTAAGTTGCCGGTGTGGAACCGTCTTTTTGTGATGACACGGAGCCGGTCTTAAGTTGCGGTGGAACCGGTCTTTTTGTGCCGACGCGGAGCCGGTCTTAAGTTGCCGGTGCGGAACCGGTCTTTTTGTGATGACGCGGAGCCAGTCTTTTTTTTTGGTGCCGGAGCCGGTCTTTGGTGCCGATGCGGAGCCGGTCTTAAGTTGCCGGTGCGGAGACGCAGAGCCGGTCTTTGGTGCCGACGCGGAGCCGGTCTTTGGTGCCGTGCGGAACTGGTCTTTGTTGCCGACGCGGAGCCGGTCTTTATTGCCGATACGGAGTCGGTCTTTGGTCTTTTGAGACGCCAATGCGAGGTTGGTCTTGAATGCTAATGCAGAGTCGGTCTCCCCTGCATGACATTTTTAAGCATCAATAAAAGAAAAAGTCTTAAGTGCAGTGTACCTCTTGCAGCACCCTTGTTTTTCTTCTGCGGGCTTGAACGCTTTCGCCCGCTGGTGGTCTGCCCCCAGGGAATCAAGTTGGTTGGTGAGCTGGCTTTGCTGAATCTTTAGCTCCTTAAGGAGAAATCCTGCACCGCAGCCACTTTTATGGCTCTCCAGCTGCTAGAGCTGACTTTGAAACCAGGCTTGCTCGCCTTCTCTTTTCTCTCCATAGCGTTGCAGCGATCATTCTCCATGTTGTGGACATCATTTCCTTTTCCTTCTTTCTACAGGGAGTTAATTCAGAAGGCTGATCAAGCCTTCCCACGGTGAGATCTGTACTGCTGATCCTTTTGGTGATGGAATCTTTACAGGGGATGGAGAGAAGTGGTGTCACCGAAGAAAGGATCTTCAAAGTGGAGTTCGGTGCTGAGCTAGACACTCTCTTGGGCTCCGATGAGTTCGAGACACGCTTTAGCAAGGCTTTTGGTGACTTTAACTCCATGGTATTCTAAAGATATGTCGATATGTTCTGAGACATCAAGAAGCTTCTGAACATCGGACTGGAGGCTCAACTGAAGAAGAACCTCGAAGTGATTGATAACTTTTGTACCAATTGGTTCTTCCTAATGCTATGGCAAGCATCCTCTGATATAGGAGAAGATTGCCATTGAAATCAAAGAGATTAGCTGCCGCTTCCGCATGGGCTCGGGAGCCAAAGGCGTCGTTGCTCACCGATGCGAGATACGTGGATCCGGCCAAACGACCGTGGCCGGGATGGTGGTCACAGCTGGCGATGTCCGTGGAAGAGTCGGTATGAGCATAGCTTTGGAAGACGATCATTGCAGCAACCATAGCACATACTTCCATCGCGTGCACACAACCTCGTGCATGCAATCCACCTTCCTTCAATTATGTGAATATATTACGTGCATGTAAACCTTACCCAGCCAAGGTGGAAGCAAGAGTTGGGGGGAAAAGGAGTTGGGTGAGACGGCTGGGAGCCTTATCCTTGCAATTGCGAAACTGGCACTCGTTTGGTCACTGCGGGGAGAGGCCGGGGGCCGCCTAGAGAGTGAGGCCACTGTGAAGTCTTGGGCCACCGTGGTTGTTGGGGAACGCGGCTGCTGTGGGGTACCTGTGGCCTCTGTGAACATCGGGGGCCGCCTGGGGCCTCGGCCATCGAGAGAGAGAGAGGCTGGGAGCGCCGTGGAGGCCGGGGCCGCCATGGACTTGGGAGCTGCCGTGGAGGAAACTGGGGCCACCGTGATCTGGGGTCGCTGTGGAGTCTCGGGCCGCCATGGGATTCCGGGCCGTCGTGGGATCCATAAGCCGCTGTGAAGGGCTGTCATGGAGGAAGAGGCCGTCGTGGGATCCGGAGGCTGCCGTGAAGGGCCGTCGTGGAGGAAATCGGGGTCGCCGTGATCTGGGGCTGCTGGGCGTTACTTTTGCAACTCATGAACTGCTGCATTTAAGGCTTGAACTTGTTGATTAAGGATGGTCAGCTGGTTAATTAGAGCAGTTGAGGTTGGTGGTGAGGGAGGAGCATAGAGAGAGAGTGGTCCTTTGCTGCTCAGGCTATGCGGATGCCCCCCGGCATGATTAGTGAGGACCTTCGGCACGCGCGTCACCACCATGGCTATCTTAGAGGGGACAAAGACTTATAGGTCAGGGAGACAGAGCTCTCTTTCCTTCAGCACGTCCCCCCTACCTGGCGCGCCAATCTGTTGCGCCAAATCACTTTTGAGGAGCGTCAAGCGACAGAAATGCTTCGTTGGCCTTCAGAGGAATGATAGGGACCACCTCCTTCAGCCGAAAACCTGCAAGAAAAGTCCCGGACCGGTGGTTCCGATGGGGACCCTCCGACCTCAAGTCAGCGATCTGGAGAACAGAAATTTTTTAATGAAAGAGTAGAGATTGAGCCCCCCTCCCTCGTTGGGGGATTGGGGTTTTATATACCTGTTCGGGGGTCCCTCTTACCCTTCACTGGTAACAGCCGAGTAATATCTTCCATTCTTCGTAGGTGGGCGTACTAACTGCTAAACGTATGTCATAAGTACGCCTCTTAATTTTTTGGAAACCGTCGTGACCTTAGTAATTGCCGGTTCATAATATTTGGTGACCGCCCATGATCTTGGTAAAGCCACGTGGAATTCCTTGCAGCAAGCGGATGGCCTCTGCCGCCGAGGCCGACGCCGAGATCGAGACCGGCGCGCGTCGAAGCGGGCCGCGGCCGACACCAAGATCGAGGTGGGCCGCGAAGAGATGCCAACGCCGTTGCCGAGACCGATGCCATGTCGAAGCGGGCCGTGGCCGATACCAAGATCGAGGTGGGCCGCGGAGGAGATGGGCCCAAGGCCGCGCGGAGGTCGATGCCGACGTCGTTGCTGAGACCAACGCCATGTCGAAGCGGGCTGCGGCCAACACCAAGATCGAGGTGGCCGCGGACGAGATGGGCCCAAGGCCATGCGGAGGTGATGCCGATGCCATTGCTGAGACCAATGCCGTGTCGAAGTGGGCCGTTGTCGAAGCCGATGCTGACGCCGTTGCCGAGACCAATGCCGTGTCGAAGCGGCCGCGGTCGACACCAAGATCGAGGTGGGCCGCGGAGGAGATGGGCCCAAGGCCACGCGGAGGTCGATGCCGACGCCTGCTGAGACCGACACCATGTCGAAGTGGGCGTTGCCGAAGCCGATGCTGATCGTTGCTGAGACCGACGCCGAGACCGAGACGGGCGGAGTGCGCCGACCGTGTAACATTGAGCTCACGATTTCTCATCTCGTGGTCGTGTAGGTCCCAAGGTACAGCCGTTGGGGGAGAAGGATGATGTTGAGTTGAAGCCAACTGTCCTCGTAGAGTGTCGAGTATGGAGTGCTTGCGTGGCCCTGCTCATGCCCTTGAATGAGCTTGCATGGCACTGTTCACGTACAAGGCTCTGTTCACTTGCATGGCACTGTTAACGGCGAGGGAGCTTGGAGGTGTCGGTCATGGAGCTGTCGGCCTTGGAGATCGGTCATGGAGCTATCGGCCTTGGAGCTCAGAGCAATTGGCTTTATGAGGCCATAAACGCTACCGTGGCCAAAGGGCCCTTTGGAGGCCAAAGGGCCCTTTGGAGGCCAAAGGGGGGCTCCATCGGTTTCCTTCTTTCATGGTTCTCTAACGGCGTTGGATCAGCCACATCAGGTTATATTATCTCATATAGCACTCCCTCATCGATGTTCTCGGTATGCTACCTGAACGTTCAGTCCACTGATGACCCTTCAGCAGTTTTAAAAGCCGATCATCCCCCAGCTTAAACTCTTCTCCCACGTCCATGCACAAACCATAGAAGTTTCCGTAAACCATGAAATCACCATGCCAAGTCTCCTTCACGACCTGAAACAAGCAAAAGCATAAGCAGAAGGTGTGCACAAATTACTGTAAACCATGCCAAGAAACGGAAGTAAATAGAATAGATGACCTTTTCTTTGAGATCGAGAGCGGCACGCAGGAGTCTGCCTGCGGTTTTAGGGTAGCTAGGGCAGGTTGAGGAGGCTGTGGATAGAGGAGGCGGAGATGATGCCGTCCTTTTCCTCCACTCGTTAGGGAGCATTTTGGATGGATCTATCAATCGATGAGAAAAATAATTAAGAGATAGAATCGCTGTGGAGGCCAGGCGCGAGATTTCAATGGGGAAGACGAGATAGTCGGCTCGAGTTGAACCACTGCCATACGGGTCAGAGAGAGATAGAAGATGGCAGGGCTGGTGGGAGTTTAGCTTGGTATTGGATGGTACGTGGTGAGATCGTGAAACAGATGGAGAGAGAAATTTAAGATATTAATGATAATTAATCACCTCACAGAAATTTAAGAACAAACAAGAGGACTCGCGCTCTCCCTCTCTCTTCTCTGCTTTGCGTTGGAGGGAGTCGAAGGTGAACCGACCCATTCCTTGCGGGGGGCGGCTTGGCGGGCGACGCCGGTGGCGATGGGCAGCATGAGCTGCTCCAGCCGTCCGACGAGAGGCAGGACCCATCCAAAATCAAATAAATTTGCAAGACGTTTCCTGCAGAAGATCACAAAACAGGATGAATTTAACTCGCATCAAAACATGAAAAGAAAAAAAAAGATGAGCTCCTCCGTTGTTGGGATCTTAGCTGGCGCAGAGATCGGCTGCCAAGACGGCATCCTCGGAGGCCCCAAGAGGCCGTGGCTCTGAGCGCTCTGTTCGTGTAACCTCTATAAGAAAACTATTAACAATCTACACAATATTGCATAGAGTTAATAGTTAGGATCTTTTTTATTACCTTTAGCCATTGCTTTCGATCTAGAAGATCTGAATCATGATCTCGATCTTCCTCTCGATGGATCTTGATCTTCCTCTCTCTATGGATCTTGATCTTCTTCTCGATGAACCTTGATTGAGTGCTTCCAATCAATGAGCCATCGCACTCTGATGGTGTATGCCCTCAGGATATGCTCTTGATGCCCAATGCTTCCGCTTGTTTTTGGTTTTTCTTTCGATAACATTATGTTATTGAAGATATCTATTTAAAGAGATTCCTCAAATCCCTTCCACTGCTCCCATCAAAGCAGGCGTTTAACATTTAAGGGGCTATCGTTATCACTTATTAATTAGTAAAAACGATCGTAATAAAAATAGGACCATCTATTGCGATGGGTTATTACATTCTCCCACTTGGTCCGTATATTTATCAACATGAACAAGAAACTAAATACATGAATCATAGCGATAGGTCCTCTATAATTGAGTATTATCTTCTATGTATTACAATGCATTCAATTTCTTTACCACTATTCCAAATGTGACAACATAACATAATGAATAAACCATATGTTTATTTAGAGTCCAAAAGAAAAGTTTGTCATTTCTCAAAAGTCAAATAACGTGTACACCTGAATGAGAAATAAATAAATAATTAAAATAAGAGTTTCTTTGTACAAATTGTTATCCATACAATTATATCATGGAACCAACTTCCATTCTTACAATAAAAATACAACGTGTACAATTTAATTGGCCTAGCAATAGAGTCAACAATTCTAAGCCCTGAGATGAAACTCTTCAACCATACACCTTGCGATGTAGCCTCAAAACAAGCAACGAACTCCGCTTCCATAGTAGAGGTAGCAGTCAAAGTCTGTTTTGCACTCCTCCATGATATGGCTCCACCAGCTAACAAATATAAATCCTGATGTTGATTTCCGAGAATCAATGCAGCCAGCAAAGTCCGAATCTGAGTAGCCCTCTATCTCCAAATGATCAGTTCGTCTATACACAAGCATGTAGTCCTTGGTCCCTTGAAGATACCTCATGACCTTTTTAGCAGCTCTCCAGTGGTCTAAACCTGGATTACTTGATATCTTCCCAACATTCCTACTGCAAATGCAATGTCAAGTCTTGTGCAAACCTGAGCATACATTAGGCTTCCGACAACTGAAGCATATGGAATGTTGTGCATCTGTTCCCGTTCAAGTTCATTTTTAGGGCACTGGTTCAAAGCGAACTTGTCACCCTTCACTATAGGTGCAACACTTGGTGAACAATTTTTCATCTGAAATCTCTCCAAGACTTTATTGATATAAGTTTCTTGAGACAATCCTAAAATGCCTCGAGATCTTTCTCTATGGATCTTAATGCCAATGACATAAGATGCCTCACTCATATCTTTTATATCAAAATTTTTGGAGAGAAATTGTTTCACCTCATATAGCAACCCTTTATCATTGGTTGCAAGTAGAATGTCATCCACATATAGGACCAAGAAACAAATTTTGCTCCCACTAACCTTCTGGTATATACATTGATCCATGATGTTCTCTTCAAAATCAAAGGAAGAGATCACATCATAAAATTTTAAATACCACTGACGTGAGGCTTGTTTCAATCCATATATGGATTTCTTAAGCTTGCAAACCAAATGCTCACCATCACCAGAGGAAAATCCTTCAGGCTGTTTCATGTAAACCTCTTCCTCTAGATCTCCATTAAGGAATGCGGTCTTCACATCCATTTGATGTAACTCAAAATCAAAATGAGCTACCAATGCCATAATTATTCGGAGAGAATCTTTCTTGGATACAGGAGAAAATGTCTCCGTGTAGTCGATTCCTTCCCTCTGAGTGAATCCTTTGGCAACGAGTCTTGCTTTATATCTCTCAATGTTGCCTTATGAGTCTTTCTTTATTTTAAAGACCCATCTACATCCAATGGCTTTTACACCATCAGACAACTCAACAAGATCCCAGACTCGGTTAGATGCCATAGATTCCATCTCGTCCTTCATGGCATTGTACCACAAGTTTGATTCCTTAGAACTCATGGCTTGTGAAAACATTTCAGGATCATTTTCGGCTCCAATGTTATAGTCGGATTCATGTAGATACACAATATAATCACTAGGAATTGCTGATTTCTTTATTCTAGTTGATCTTCTTAATGTTGTACAATGACCTCTTGAGGAGTATCTTGCACAACTGATTGTTGATGAACAACATGATCTTCTAGATTACCATCAGCTTGTGAAATCTCAATGACTGGTTGTTGAGCACTTAATTGAGTTTGAGGAGTGCTATAAATAACAACCAATCCCTTACTTGAAGTGGAAGCTGGAATATCTGAATGATCTTTCTCAGAAGAAGCCAAATACTGAGATTGATCACTCCCACTGATCAAGTCATTCTCAAGAAATTTTACATTTCTTGATTCCATAATTCTAGTGCTGTGAGATGGACAATAAAATCTATAACCCTTGGACTTCTCAGCATATCCAATAAAATATCCACTAATAGTCCTTGGGTCTAGTTTCTTTTCTTGTGGATTATAAACTCTTACTTCAGATGGGCATCCCCAAACACGTATATGTTGCAAACTTAGTTTCCAACCTTTAAACAACTCAAATGGCGTTTTGAAAATAGCCTTGGTTGGAACCCGATTTATATATATGCAGCAGTTTTAAGAGCTTTAGTCCACAAGGATTTAGGTAGGTTGGAGCTGACAATCATGCTCCTTACCATGTCCAATAATGTCTGGTTTCTCCTTTCAGCTACACCGTTTTGGTCAGGAGACCCTGGCATGGTGTATTGTGCAATAATTCTATTTTCTTCAAGAAACCGAGCAAACGGACCAGGTGCTTATCCATTCTCAGTGTATCTACCATAATATTCTCCACCTCTATCTGACCTCACGATTTTAATTTGCTTGCCGCATTGTTTCTCTACTTCTACCTTAAATACCTTAAAGGCATCTAATGCTTTGTTCTTATTATGAAGCAGGTAGAGATACATATATCGTGAATAGTCATCAATAAATGAGATGAAGTATCTCTGACCATACGAGTCCATATCTGGGCTACAGATATCCGTATGTATGATCTCCAGTATTTTCGAACTTCTCTTGGCATCTTTCTTGGACTTGTTGGTTTGCTTTCCCTTTATGCAGTTCACACAAGTGCCAAAATCAGTAAAATCAAGAGTATCAAGTACTCCATCTTTTACTAATCTTTTAATTCTCTCAATAGAGATATGACCTAATCTCCGATGCCATAAAATAGAGGAATTCTCATTCATACACATCTTTTCATACCAGTTTGGGCATGCATCACATTATAGGTGGTATTGTTTTTCAAATTAATTTGGAAAAGATTGTCGGACAATGTACCATTCCCAATAAGCTTAGATTTATAAAATAAATCAACAGAGCTTTTATTAAAATTAAAGGAGTATCCTGCTGGTACAAGCCTTGACACTGAAATCAAATTTCTAGAGAAACTTGGAATATAAAATGTCTTTTCCAAATCCAAAACAAACCAGAGTGTAAAATAAGTCTGCACGTCCCAATTGCTTCCACATGTGAACTCATCTTGTTTCCTGAATAGATGCTTTGTTCACTTCCCAATGGTTTCTTTGATTTAGAAAACCTGCAAGGTATTTGAAACATGGATTGTAGAACCAGAATCAATCACCATGTGTTATGACATATAACCAAATTGGATTCATGACATACGAATGAGGTTAGAGTACCTTTCTTGTCAAGCCAAGCTTTGAATTTGAGACAATCTTTCTTTATATGCCCTTTCTTCTTGCAAAAGAAGCACTTGGACTCCTTCTTGTCTTCTGTATGGATGGATACTTTACCCTTTCCTTTGCGTTTGGCTTTGGGAGCTTTAGTCTTTCTCTGAGTGACTAAATGTGCACTTTCTCCCATTTTTAAAATCAGCCTCCCTTCCTTTGAACACACATGGTCAGAAGTTCATTAATTGACCATTTGTCCTTATGTGTGTTGTAAGATATTTTGAAGGGACTATACTGCTGTGGGAGTGAGCTTAAAATAAAGTGCACCAAGAAAGATTCTAACATCTCAACCTCTAGGGATTTCAACTGAGCCGCAATGTCCCTCATCTTCATGATGTGCTCACGCACACCTCCAACATAGTGAGCTTCATTGATGACAATTTTGTCATTAGGGTGCTAGCCAGTGCCTTATCTGAAGACTCAAATTGTGCATCAATAGCATTCAGAAGTTTTTGACATTTTTGCACTCATGAATTGAACCACGTATACTAGCAGAAATCTTAGTACGTATGAATATCATACTGAGGTGATTGGACCGCTCCCATCGTTCATACGCAGCAATCCCAGCCTGAGTGCTAGTAGACGTAACTGAATGTGGTTCATCCTTCCTGATAGCATAGTCAATATCCATGCACCCTAATTGAAGAAGAATTCTCTCCTTCCATAATTTATAATTATCACCACTTAAATCGGGAACATCACATTTCATATCAGAAATATTAACAGGCAAAATAGCTGCATAAAAAAATGATGTTCATGTAACTGAATTTGAGGCATATAACTTGATGTCATGTCTTACCAATGTAAACATGCAATAACATGAATCAATAACATACAATAACTACCTGTGGGCTAAGTTATTATACTCAAATAGACTCATTAACTTAATGATGTGACTAACAAATTATATTCCTTTCTTAATTCCTATGGGTAATTAAGAAAATAATTTGTTATCGCATCCTAATTAATTATATTAGTGCAATAAAAATTCCTGTGGGATAAGATTCATTACATTAATATAATTAGTCACAATTAATGTCATCTAACCTTATGTGACCTTTGCAACTCAATATATAATTTTGATTAATCAAAGATGCTATGGCTACTCCTTAATTAATCAAAATCATATTGATCACATGACATTTGAATTCCATTATATGCATATAGATTAACCAATTTAGCATGATTATTAGGTAGTGATCTTAATCAACGTAACATTTTCAAATCAAGATCTGAGTTAATCAAATTGGCAGGCCAATAAAAGAGAAGTGGGGGTCTCCCGTTGCTTTTCTTAGGTCAGTCAACAGAACCAATTAAGTAACCACAATCTCTTTACTTTTCTAGACACTAATTGACCAATCAGACCTTGAAAGGATTTGCACTGTGATTTTTACACTACCACCAAATTCATGCATAGAATAAATCTAGTATGCAAAACAGAAGACAACATTTCAATTATCTATTTAATGAATTTTAAAATTATCATCTTAAGAAAAATTTTTGTTAATTAATACACATCTGGCCGTAGCTCATTATTCCCTCGGGCCAGTCTATGCAAAACACCGTAGGCATAGAGACTCAGGAGGCGTATTTTAATAAAAAAATTTAAACTTAAGAAATAAATGATAAAACCAATCAATTTCATTTTAAATCTCTTGAGAAAATCGAAGGACCCATAGGCGAGAAAATCGAAACCGCAACAGACGTTTTCTCTCTTTAATATGTCACCGCATGTGGTTATGAAAGCCACTTTTTTCTCTTACGTTTCATGAGCAAAAATGAGCAAAAACAAAACCTGACGGAAGAAAATCAGGATGGCCAAGAAAAACGGAACAACAAAGGAAAAACCTCCACTATAGATTTGAACCTGAGAGCGGCCAAGAAAAATCCGTAACGCAATAAAATCGTAAATGCATGGAATTCTTTCCTTTTGAACAAAATATGTTTCCAAACAGGCAACGATATCTAATATCAAGCTATAAATTCGGCTGCTCAAAATTCTGAAACAATAAATCAAAGTGAAGAACCGAGAAGCAAAAATTGGAACCATAAATGTAGGATTAAAAAGGAAAAGACCAAAGAGTAACCACCTCTCAAACAAACTTCATAGCGATCTATTAACTCTTCCGATATGTAGGTAGTTGGGTAAAACACACCAAGGTACTACCAGTAGCCTCCCTTTGGTGTGTCCCTAATATCCCTACCACACATTCGTTGGGTCAAATAATCCAGGGTACTACCAGTAGCCTCCCCTTGGACTATCCCTATGTGAGAGAAATAGAGACCAAAAAGCCTATGAACAATAAAATAATCAAGTCTCCAATGATGGAAACGCTCACAATAAAAAAAAACAAGGCAGAGATATAAAGCTCTGATACCAACTGTAAGAAAACTATTAATATCTACACAATATTGCATAGAGTTAATAGTTAGGATCTTTTTTATTACCTCCAGCCATTGCTTTCGATCTACCTCTAGAAGATCTGAATCAGGATCTCGATCTTCCTCTCAATGGATCTTGATCTTCCTCCTCTCTATTAATCTTGATCTTCTTCTCGATGAACCTTGATTGAGTGCTTCCAATCAATGAGCCATCGCACTCTGATGGTGTATGCCCTCAGGATATGCTCTTGATCAGGGATCCAATGCCTTCGCTTGTTTTTTGTTTTTCTTTCGATAACATTGTGTTATTGAAAGCCTTAGAAGGGATCTCTATTTAAAGAGATTCCTCAAATCCCTTCCATCGCCTCTCCTATCAAAGCAGATGTTTAACATTTAAGGGGCTATCGTTATCACTTATTATTAGTGGAAACGATCGTAATAAAAATAGGACCATCTATTGCGACGGGTTATTACAACTCATCCGCAACACCTGTCCTGCGGCTTCGTAGAGCATGTCCAGGTCAGCGGGATTGTGAGAGAGAAGGCTCCGACGACGAAGGGGTCAGCGGGTCACCGGCAGCTTTTTAGTCTTCTCTTTCGCCTTCACCTCTATTTGAAGCTTGAAAGTTGGAATAATAAATTTATTTGATTCTCTTCCTAAAATTTTTTGGCGCTGTTTTCGTGAAAATTGAAAGAGAATGGCGGGTGGGAAAAAAATACGAGGGAAAAAAATATGGGCGCCACGGTCAAATAAAATGGCAGCGGCCCGTGAAACTCGCGACTGTGTAAATTTAGGCACCACGGTCAAATAAAAATGGGCGTCGGCAATGAAAATTCAACAAGTTTTAGATTTTTTTATAAAAAAATTATAATATTTACTTTCATAACAAATTTATGAACCAAAAAAAAGCCTTGATCTTAGTGGCTATGACTGTGAGTATATTTTTCAAGATTTTAGATTTAAATCTTTCTATCTATTATAAACTTATTTTATAAAAAAAACTTATATAATTTTATTTTTATATATAATTTTTACTTTAATTTGATCAAGTCCTAGCAAGTAGAGAAACATGAAAAAAAAATTATTAAATTCTATTTAGATATGACTTAATGCATAATTTAATAATTTAGACAACATATCATTTATATGTTAATAATTTTTTTATCCAATAATCATTATTTTGTTCTCATACATTAATGTCTTTTCACCTCTTGTAACATTTTTATAAATTAATTATCAACAATAACATTTCGGCACCTATGAAAGGAAAGAAACTGGTGAGCAAGCGGTAGAAGCTTTAAAATTTGAATTTGTCCTAAGATCTTGAACGATTAAAATTTGATCTAGCAGTTCATATATATATATATCTATATATATATATATATATATATATATATCATTTGAAAATATATTTAATGGAAGATATTTTTTAAAGGAAATACTAGTTGGAAGAACTATCAAGATTTTATTAACCATTTAAATCCCTTAATAAATTATTAAGGGATTTATATTAGCTGTTCTGCGTCTCCTGTGGGCAGGGTCGGGGCATCCAATGCTGCTTCAAACGATTGATTACCAATGTAAGTAAATAATTTTTTACTTTAATAAATAAATAAATCTTGGATATTGAACATCTAATTATCGCATTGTAAAAAGAAAAAATTATAAGCACCTTGAGATCATTGCCTTTATATAATTATCGCTTAACCGTGAATCAAATCTTGGATATTGAACTAAGGAGAGTTTAATAAGCCATAGAAACCGACAAACTAGCTACAGCCATCAAACCAGCAACAAATATTTATACATTGATTTCTTATCAAACAACCACATTCATCACCCATCCTACCATGATACAAAATAAGAAAAAAAAACCAAACCAGTGGTCGCGGCTCTACCGCCTAAGCAGTCGAAGGGGGCGTTCCCCCTCGTCGATCCCTTCCCCTCCCCCTTCTTCACCGACCCCTCCCCCTCCCCCTCCTCTCCATGGCCCACGCCGGAACCCTCGCCAATAATGTACTTGAGAAGAACAGTACACGACACCTTAAGAAGGGATTAAGAGAGTTCAGAATAAATTTTTACCATGTTTGCTCGTCGTAGGGTTTGAATCGCTACCTTGTTTGCTCTTTCCTAGGGTTTGAGTTGCTTGGATGAAAAAGAGGGAAGCTCAACAGTCGCTGCTCAGACGGAAGAGAGCTTGGACATAGAAGAGGGAGGAAGAAGGGAGGAAGTTCAACGGTCGCGGCTCAAACGAAAGAGAGCTTGGACAAAGAAGAGGGATGAAGCTCGACGATCATGGCTCGGACGGAAGAGAGGAATGCTAAATGAAAGCGCGCGGTAGGAATGCCAAATGAAATATGGGCATTGGCGGTAGGGATTGATTTTGATTTTAAGTTTAATTTATAAAAATAAAATTTATACTATTTAAATATTTTCATAATAAATTTATGAATCAAAAAAAGTTGGGATCATAATGGTTATGATAGTGAGTATTTTTTTTAAGGTTCTAGATTCAAATCCTTCTATCTACCTATTTTAAATTTATTTTATAAAAAAATATTAAAATAAGATTTTTTTTTGTTTAATGAGAATTATTTATGCTTATCTTACATAGATTTTTTTTAAAAAAAATGTGGATCAAGAATAACATCTTTTACTTATACTTGATGATGAATCATAATACATAACAATTTTATTAATACGAATTAATTTTCGAGGGATTATTTTATCAATTTTTTTTTACAAATAA
>UESW01004583.1:689198-703859 GCA_900491605.1 Calamus simplicifolius | reverse complement strand
GAGGGATTTTTTTATCAATTTTTTTTACAAATAAGCCATTTATTATAGAAAAATCGCTCACAAAATCCCTTGAAAATTAATTTTGCAAGAGATTTTTTGAGAGATTTTTTTCATTAAAAAATTTTATTAATAACTCATTAATAAAAAACAAAGCCCTCGAAAAATCTCTCACAAAATTAATTTCTGAAGGATTTTTTAAGAAAATTTTTTATCAATTTTTTTTACAAATTAGCCATTTATTATAAAAACATCCCTTGCAAAATCCCGCAAAAATTAATTTTGCAAGGGTTTTGCCGAGGGATTTTTTTCATCAAAAAATTTTATTAATAACTCATTAATGAAAAATAAATCCCTCAAAAAATCCTTCGCAAAATTAATTTTTGAGAGATTAATTTTATCATTTTTTTATAAATAAGTCATTTATTATAGAAATATCCTTTAGAAAATCCCTCAGAAATTAATTTTGCTAAGGATTTTTTTATGGATTTTTTATCAAAAAATTTTATTAGTAATTCATTAATGAGAAACAAATCTCTCGAAAACTCCCTCGCAAAATTAATTTCTGATTGATGTTCCGAGGGATTATTTTTATCAATTTTTTTACAAATAAGCCATTTATTATCGTAAAATCCCTCAGAAATTAATTTTGCGAGGGATTGTCCGAGGAATTTTTTTCATCAAAAAATTTTATTAATAACTCATTAATGAAAAATAAATCCCTCAAAAATCCCTCGTAAAATTAATTTTCCGAAGGATTTTTTGAGGGATTTTTTATCAAATTTTTTTGTACAAATAAGCCATTTATTATAAAAACATCCTCGCAAAATTCCTCGAAAATTAATTTTGGAGGATTTTTTGAAGGATTTTTTTCATCAAAAATTTTTTATTAATAACTCATTAATGAAAAACAAATACCTCGCAAAATTAATTTCTGAGGGATTTGCCAAGGGATTTTTTTATCAATTTTTTTTATAAATAAGCCATTTATTATAGAAAATCCCTCGCCAAATCCCTCGAAAATTAATTTTGCTAGGGATTTTTTAAGGAATTTGTTTCATCGAAAAATTTTATTAGTAACTCATTAATAAAAATAAATCCCTTGGGAAATTCCTCACAAAATTAATTTATGAGGGATTTTTCAAGAGATTATTTTTATCAATTTTTTATAAATAAGCTATTTATTATAGAAATATCCCTCAGAACATCCTTCACAAAATCATCAAAAAAAATCCATCAAAAATGCCTCAAAAATTAATTTTGCGAGGGATTTTTTGAGTGATATTTTTTATCAAAAAATTTATTAATAAGTCATTAATGAAAAATAAATCCCTCAAAAAATCGCTTGCAAAATTAGTTTCCTTGAGGGAGTTTTTTATCAATTTTTTTTACAAATAAGCCATTATTATAGAAATATTCGTTGAAAAATCCCTCACAAAATAAAATTTTGCGAGGGATTTTTTGAGAAAATTTTTTCATCAAAAAATTTTATTAATAACTCATTAATGAAAAATAAATCCCTCAGAAAGTCCCGTGCAAAATTAATTTGCGAGGGATTTTCTGAGAAATTTTTTTATTAGAATTTGTTTATAAGGAACTCATTTATGTTAGAAATATCCCTCGAAAAATCCCTTGAAAAATTAATTTTACAACTGATTTTATGAAAAATATTTTTTTTATCGAAAAAATTTATAATTTATATTTTTTATCAAAAAATTCCTCGGAATTATGAAAAAAAAATTTCCTCGGTAATTCACACTTTTCTAGTAGTATTGATAATATTGCCATTATCTTCAGCACTCATATCTTCCTAAGCTCGATCGGGTTTCATGGTTCTATGCATGATAAGTCACATGTCCACCGAAAGGCTCCATAAAGATGGCATGTCGTCAATTAACAGTTGCCTACCGTGCTTTAAGAATCGTGCTTGCCTAAGCTCCGGTTCTATCTGTCTTCTCTGCTTTAAGATTCGTGCTCTCGCTGTTTCGTCCCCGATCTTCCGGCGACCGACGTCGTCGAGTCTTCGCCGTTGGCTAGCTGTTCCTTTCTGTCATTGCCGCTCTTCCTATGGCTTCGGATGCGGCTGATGCGGGCCGGGTTTCCGGTAGGACAGCGGCGGAAGGAGGGTTCAGCTGGGTGTCGTCTTCTCCGTCGCCGGCCACTGTGGCGAGATTGGAGGCAGCCTTCCCGGAGGTGGTGTCCCTCCCAGCTACGGAGCTTGCTGAGGAGGTTGCTGGGTGGATGAAGAATGCTATTATAGCTCGTTCATATCATCGATGGGTTCCGGCGGAGGCTTTTCTCAGAGAATTCAGGCGCGCCGGAGCTACTGGCGACATCGTCCCGACAAGCATGGCATTCCGGTGCCATGTATTCCGCTTTGAATCTCCCGAAGCTAGGGAGTTAGTATTGCAAAGGCCGTGGGTAATCAATGGTCAGGTGATTGGCATCGAGGGTTGGAGGCCGGATTTTGTTCCGGCAGTGGACTCAATCCCGTCGGCGTTGATCTGGGTCCGGCTTCCGAACCTCCCCCTGGAGTTCTGGACAGGTGAGTTTCTCAAACCAATTCTAGCAATGGCGGGGGATTACGTCTGTCCCGATGCTGCTACCTTGGCGAGAAACAGAGGAGGAGGGTTTGCAAGGGTTTGCATGAGGATTGATCTATCTCGGCCTCTTCGTCCTGGAGCTCGAGTGCAAGGCTTCAATCAGAGGTTTTGGCAGCAGTTCTCTTACAAGAACCTTCAAGGCCTTTGCTGGAGCTGCGGCTCGATCCATTTGGGAGGTCCCTGCTCGCTCCCGTCGGCTGGGGAGGTTGAGGCTTCAGATACCGTTTTTGGTCCATGGCTTGCTGCAGTAAGACAGAGGAGAGGAGCTCCGGGTACTCAGACTGACGGTAGGGGAAGCTCTCGTTCGAATGTATCTGTGTCGTCCGCAGCCTTCGCCTCACCTTCTCCTTCTTCAGTGGTCGGGCTTCGCCCAAGGTCTGAGGTCAGTCAAGACGGATGGAAATCTCCGGTGAAGGTGGCTCGTAGGCAGGCTTCCTTTTCCAAGGTGTCCGCTGGTGGCTCTGGAGTGGCAGCGAGTCAGCCGGGGAAGAAGATTTCCCCTGTTTCATTGAAGTCTGGTGCAGAGCCTGGGGGTGCCGTATTGAAACTATATGCTCTGAAGCAGAAGTCAGTTAACAAAGGCTGTGCCAGTGAGTCTCTGAACAATGAGGTGCTGATCTCTAATCCATTTTCCTCTCTTGATGTGGAGGTGGGAGATGAAGGCCATATGGACTGTAGGGACGGGTTCCCGGGTTCCTTGAAGCGGGCCAGGCCGGAGGTGTCAATGTCTCCAAGGTCGTTTCCTAAATCGGCTCCCCGGAAGGGTAAAGGAAAGGCCTCAGTAATTAAAAAAGGGGGGGTCGCTGATTCTCCTCGAGTCGGTCTTGACCTACCCCCTCCCGGCCAGACTGGTGATTCTGATCGACCTAGGGGGCAGACTATCCAAGGTTCTGGGACTATGGCGATTGTGTTTGACGGAAGTCCTGTAGGTCAGGGTCCTAGCTCTGTTCCAATTGGTTCTCCTGAGGAGAAGGATGGGTCTCGGGGCTGTTCTGATCCTCAGTCTGAGGTTTGCCCTCCGTTGGCAGGGGGTATTGCTGATAGCATTATGTCGGAGGACCATGGAGGGGTCCTAGCTTCTCCCAGTCTGTAAATGAAGATCCTTCTGTGGAATGTAAGAGGTGCTCGTAAGCCTTCTTTTCATTCCTCTTTTGGAAGATTATTGCAGCTGCATAAGTTTGATATATGTGTCCTTTTGGAAACGAGACTGTCGGGTGAGAGTCTGGCTCGGTTTCGTAAGCAAGTGGCCCGTTCATGGTCCTCGTATGCCGTGGAGGCTGAAGGGTTGTCTGGAGGTATGTTGGCTCTTTGGCGTTCCACTGCGGTTACGATTGATGCTTTCCATCAGTGTAATCAGCAGATAAGCATGATTGTCTCTGAAGAAGCTTCTGAGCCTTGGTTATTATCGGCTGTTTATGCCAGTACGGACTATAGGGAGAGAAGGATTCTCTGGTCTGAACTCCGATCCCTTCTTGACCAAGGTATTCCGTCTGTTATAGCTGGGGATTTCAATTGCATTACGGAGCCTAGTGAGAAAAGAGGGGGAAGACGAGTTACTGGCTCTGCTGACATAACTGAATTCAGATCTTTCATTGATTCTTCGGGATTGATGGATTTGGGATACTCTGGTCCCAATTCACCTGGTGTAATAATCGGCAGGGTTCAGCTCGTGTTTGGGAGAGGCTGGATAGAGCAATGGCTTCAGCTCAGTGGCTTCATTTGTTCCCTGCGGTTACAGTCACTCATCTTCCTCGTATTGCTTCTGATCACTGCCCTATCTTGATTTCCATGGATACTGTTCAGTATCAGCGCAAGCAGTTTAGATTTGAGCAGTTTTGGTCTGGCCATTCAGCTGCTCGTGCTATTATTCATCACATCTGGCATCTCCCGGTCCGGGGAAATGCAGTTTATCGTTTATCTCGCCGTCTAAAGATGACCAGGCATAGATTATCCAGATGGAGTAGAGTGGAGTTGGGGGATTTGGTTAGACATATTGAACAGACTGAAAGTGATATTAGCGCTCTTCAGGCTAAGGAAGATCAGGACGGATGTTTGCAGGCCTCTAACCTCTCTTCTCTTCGGGATAAGCTTGCTCAGCATCACTCTCTTCTTCGTCAGCAGGAGGTTTATTGGTGGCAGCGATCCAGGGCCCAGTGGATTTGTGATGGCGATCGTAATACCAGATTTTTCCATCAGGCTACCTTGAAGCGGCGTGCTGCCAATAGGATTCGGAGATTAGTTGATGATGAGGGGAATTCTCAGGAGGATACCCAATCTATTAGGGAGATGATTCTTCACTTTTTCCAGTCTAGATGGACTGATTCTTCTGGTGCGGGAGGGCCAGTTACTCCAGTTTCTGATTCTGTGAAGGTCTCTTCTGTAGATAACAGTATGTTGGCCAGAGCAATTTCTGCGGACGAGATTAGGGCGGCCCTTTGGGACCTTGGCCCGAATAAGGCCCCTGGGCCTGATGGGTTTCCGCCTTTCTTTTATCGTCAGTATTGGGACATTGTGGGTCAGGAGGTGGTTTTGGCAATTCAGTCTGTTTTCCTGGCTAAACAAATTCCAGCGGAATGGAATCAGACCTTTATTTCTCTGGTGCCTAAGCGTCCTAATGCCTCCCTTCCTCAGCATTTTCGGCCCATTAGTCTATGCACTACGCTCTATAAGGTCTGTGCTCGGCTTTTGGCTCGTAGGCTTGCTCTGGTGATCCCTCGCCTAATTTCTGCTGAACAAGGGGCGTTTATTAGAGGGCGTTCTATTTCAGATAATATTCTCATTGCCCAGGAATTTATGTTTGATCTGCAGAGAGCTTCGGCCACGAGAAGTCTTATGGCAGTTAAACTTGATATGGAGAGAGCCTATGACAGATTGAATTGGGCCTTTTTGTGTCGCTCTCTTACAGAGTTTGGAGTTGATGACTTGTTCATTGAGTGGGTTATGGCATGCATTCAGACGCCGTCCTTCTCTATTATTATTAATGGCAGTCCGACCAGATTCTTTCACTCTACTGTGGGGATCCGCCAGGGTTGCCCTTTGTCCCCGTTGTTGTTTATTCTAGCTGTGGATGATCTGTCTCGGGCTTTCCATCAGGCGCAGAGAGATCGGAGTATTGTCCCTTATTTGGCTGGTGCGGAGGGCCCCTTGGTGTCCCATCTCCTGTTTGCGGATGATTGCATTCTCCTGGGCAAGGCTTCTATTGCTAATGCGTCGTCTTTCTATTCTATTATCCAGAGATATGTCAGGCTTCAGGCCAGAAGGTTAATTTTCAAAAATCCACTTTATGTTTCAGCCCAAAGACTCCTAGAGCTATCAGGGAAGCTATTATTTCTTTATCAGGAGTCTCTACTCAGGCAGACAGATTGATGTATTTGGGGATTCCTATCACAGGAAGACGTCCCCGTTGTTCTGATTTCTTCGAGCTGAGAAGAGGATTCATCAGCGTATGGAGGGGTGGCAGGTTACTGGCCTTTCGATGATGGCTAGGATTATTATTATACGCTCGGTTCTCTCCTCCCTTCCCATGTATCTTCTGTCTAATTCTATTATTCCTATTACTTGCCTTAAGAGGATTGAGAGAAATTTCCGTGATTTTCTGTGGGCTACTACGCAAGAAGGTCATGGTATGCATCTTTTATCGTGGGACACAGTTTGTATGCCTATCCAAGACGGCGGTCTTGGGATCCAGTCTCTGATAGTTAGAAGGGATGCCCTCCTTGCCAGACATGCGTCTAGATTCCTTCTGGAGCCGCATTGTCTCTGGAGTACTATTATGCGTGCTAGGTATGGTGGCTGGGTGCCGGATTCTTATATCAGGCCTCCACGTGGTTGCTCCTCCTTTTGGAAGGAAGTTTGCAGATTTGGTCAGGCTATCAGGGGTAATGTTACGTGTATGATGGGAGATGGATCATCTATAGATGTTATTCAGGATACTTGGTTTTCAGATATTCCTCTCTCACGATGGCCCTCTTTTATAAGCATGGACATCCCTTATAACCTTCGGGTTAAGGATTTGATTTCTTCTGATCCCCCTGCCTGGCATATCCCTTCTGTGACTCGGTTTTTTGGGTTGGAGCTTTCTAGACGTATTCTCTCGATGCCCATTATCCCAGGGTGCACATCTGACTCCAGACTTTGGCAGAAATCTTGTCTCTCTAGGGCGCCAATCAAGGATTTGATGATGATTTTTAGGCCGGGTCCCAGCGTTCGATGGATGCTGAGTGGATTTGGAAGCTTCCCACCCTCCCCAGAGTGCAGCTATTTATGTGGAAGCTTCTATGGGATTGCCTTCCCACTTGTCTTCTTCTTTCTAGAAGAGGTTTGGAGATTCATCCGTGTTGTCCGTTATGCAGGGAGGAGGACGAATCTTCAGATCATGCTATCTTTACCTGCCCCAGGGTGAGTTGCATATGGCAGAGGGTTGGTTATTCTGTTAGGAGGGACGTTCAGGATTCTCCTCGCTCTTCGTTCTTCCTGGATATTCGTAGAGCTTCTCCGCAGAGGTGCAGCTGTTGGATTGCCACGGCTTATTATATATGGTTATCGAGAAACCAGATTCTTTTTACGGACGACTCTGTGTCTTCCTTTAGAATTATGAGAAAAATTAGTTCTTTGCTCATGGACTGTGCCCGGGTTGGTTCTGATGCCTCTGGTCTCTGGGGATCCCCTGCTACTTCGGTAGCGAACCGCCATGCGGTCTTCATCTCCTGGGATCCCCCTCCCCCAGGGTTCATCAAAATCAATTTTGATGGTAGTGTTCGTGGCAGAGCGGCTGGATCTGGGTTCCTTGTCCGTGACTCTCAGGGTGAGCTTTTGGGAGCGGGAGGCTTTGGATCTATTGACTCCTCCGTCCTGATGTCTGAGCTTTATGCGGCCTGGGCGGGCATTTCATATGCTGTCAGGAATCTTCAGGCCCATAGGATTGTCATTGAGGGTGATTCCCTGGCGGTTATTTCCTGGTTGCAGAAGGAGAACTGCCATTCTGATCCTACAAACCCGCTTCTGACGGATATTCGTTCCGTCCTTTCCAAGGTTGACTGTACCCGGATTCGCCATATTTATCGTGAAGCTAATTCGGCGGCGGACTGGGTAGCGACCTATGTGGCCCAGCATGATGGATCGTGGTTT
Organism: Calamus simplicifolius; assembly: GCA_900491605.1. NCBI lineage: Eukaryota > Viridiplantae > Streptophyta > Magnoliopsida > Arecales > Arecaceae > Calamus > Calamus simplicifolius. The sequence continues at coordinate 696,132 of UESW01004583.1, read as the reverse complement.
TTGAAGCCGAGCGATCCTTGTCCATCTATTTTACAGCAAATTTTGTATTCGGACCTTTCTGGGCTGACTCGCACTAGGTTAGTGTGATCGCCCGTTTTTGTACCAAAAAAAAAAAAAAGATGGCATGTCATTACATGTAAACTTTTTAGAAGTAATTATCTGCATCCGTTATTGTTGCTATATATCTTCTTAACTAAGCCATATAGTAGAAGCCAAACTTTTTTAAACTCTTTGGACATAGAAACGAGAGATCGCATTCATTTTTAACGAAGTTCCTGGAGCATCCAGGCAGCCCAAGAGAAAAGCAACTAATCTCCCTTCGCTTGGACATGTTAAGTGGGGCTCCCATAGCTCAAAATATGTGAGGTCTTGTCTCTATATATTGCGACTTTATGGGCAACCACCCTCCCTCCAGCTCGCATATGCATTCTTCACAAGCGTTAATGATGCTAATAATAATGAACGGTTGAGCCACAAAGGGTAGGTGCGGACAAAAACCACTCACCAGAATCAGTCCAGAGTTAACAAAAAGAAGATCTAATTCTTGATAATTTAAGATCATCATATTGATTTTAATATATATCAATTATTAAAGATCATTAAATACTAAAATTATTTTTAATTAGTTATTCTTTCTTTATGTTGACACTATATATATATGTGTTTAGAAGTTTGAGAGGAGAGTGAAGAAAAATTTTTTAAAAATAAAAAAATACAAGAAACAAAGATTAAAGGAGGTAGGGTTGGAACCTATAAGTGTTTGGAGGTTCCATAAAATGTAGGAGGGAAAGGTTAAACACCCGCAAACCTCCCAATTTGAGGGTTAAAAATAAAAGGTACGAAGAGCCCTACTAAATTTTTTGTTTTTCCACTTAATTAAAAGAATTACAAATAAAAATATTCCAAAACTCCCCATTTACTTTCATCTCCTTTTCTCTTAAAATACATCTTCTAAAGAAGCTCTAAAGAATAATTCCCCCCAATATATTTTGCAAGTATCATAATAATTTATTATTATTATATATTTATTATTAGGGTTCAGCTCTTATACTTTTTTTTTAATAAAAACCTTAATCTCTACCCTCTAACCCACGATACAATACTCTTACTATTAGCCTTTATACTCTTATACAGTGCATGAGAGTTGGGATTATTTATGTCACTACCGGTAAAAAGCCAAAAGCATTATACAATTTATTTTATTATTATAATTTTATTTTTAATTTATGATATAATATTATAGTAAAAAATGATTATAATATTATAATTATAATTCTATTATATTTTAAAATATTATAATATTGTAAAATATTATACTATATTATAGTATAATAAGATTATATTATTACAATATAATCTTATGATAGTAAATTCTATTATATTAATATAAAAAATAATATTGAGAAACTTTTTTTATATAATGAGGAGTGTTTTGGTCTTAAATTATAAATTAAGATTAATATCCGAAAGCAATGTTTCTACCACCATCTCTACCCAGATCATTGGGGACCATGGATGAATCACTCCTGTTGAGGGGTAAAATCACTATGTGTCAATAATCGTGTACGTGGCTAAGGCTAGCCCTAATTTTTGCTCGCTGTGCGATACGCGCCAAAGATAAGTTAGCCTCGGTAGGTCGGGGCACCTTAGCCCCTCACCGTGCCAAAGATTCTCAAGGCGCGGCCCGCGTTTTATACCCCCATCCAAGCCTCCATCATCTCTCGGTCCCAGCCGAGCTAACATCTCTCGGTCTCAGCCGAGATATTATCTCTCGGTCCTAGCCGAGCTTCCATCTCTCATTCCCAGCCGAGCTTCCATCTCTCGGTCCCAGCCGAGCTATTATCTCTCGGTCCCAGCCGAGTCCTCGTTTCTCGATCCCGACCGAGCTACCATCTCTTGGCCCCTCTAGCCAAACTATCGTCTACCGTCTCTCGGCCCCAGCCGAGCTGTCGTCCCTCGGCTCTAACCGAACCATCCCACCACCTGGCTTTTCTAGCTGGTTCCTTCCGATCACTCAGCCTAGCCCGAGTGATCCCCATACCTCTGCGAAATCCAACGCGGGAAAGCTTAAATCCTTAAGATTCAAAACAGGAATCATATCTGAGAGTGGCCTAGGCCCCTGGGGCCTATGCCCCCGCCAAATCTTGAGACATCTACAAGCTCTCCCAGCCGTTGATCCTCTAACTAACTAGATACGAATCCTACCAATCTTATAACAAACAGATTCGGATCTTAACGGCTTTTGGACCCACGATGCTCCCAAACAACCAGATGATCTTCTATAAATACCACAGCTTCAGACCCCCTCAAGTACGCGATCCCCTGTGCGCACACTTACTCACTGGCTCTCTCTCTCCCTCTCTCTCTCTGCCCTTGCTTCCGCCATTAGCGCTCCGCTTGGAGCCTCTGGAGGAACTCTTCGGCGAGAGCCTTCTCCTCATTTCTGTTGACTGTCGATCTCCATTGACTTGAGCGTCGGAGGGTCTTCCACGGAGGACCACCCCCAATGCCTCTCGCGTAAGGACTGTCTTGCAGGTCCGCCCAGGAGGAAGCCCGTCTCGAAGCCCCATCACGCCCGAGTCGAAGGACGGATTTCAGCAGCAACAGATTGGCGCTAGAGGAAGGCCACTCCATCAACGGTCACCGCGATGCGACTCTCTCGGGAGTCCCTACGGCTGTCGGCACCGCCGTTCGGCCCTTGAGTTGATCATCTTTCGCCGCTGGAGGCCATATCCACACTCAAGAGCCACTGGGAACTGGCTGAAAGGATGACCAACACAGGCATCCCTCTAGTTCATATTTAAACCACTCCTGGTGAGTGTTTAGATCGGTCGGGTCATTAATCTCGACCTGTGGAAACTCAGCATGCGTCACCACTCCGGTGGGCGCTCGCGGGAGGCGAGGGGTTGCGCCCCCTCCCGAGGAGGATCATTTCGCATCAACGAGGTGCTCGGGAACTCCCCACCTTCTCTAGGGACCAGGTCCCTTCGGTTTGTCAAACCCCTCTGAGATAAATGTCCTCAAAAATCTGCCAGGCACCCTCGAATCAGGCGCCCTTGAAAAGCCGCGAAGAAATGTAACGCGTTGGCACGCCTTCCCTGAATGTAACCAAATCGTAAACTTTGGGCACCCCATGCATCAGTCGGGTGACCCTTATCCTCTCTGACAGTCTACACCAGAGGCTGAATAAAATATTATAATCCTCGGCGGCGATCGAGCCTGAGCTAAATCTCCGTACCTCGGTTGGGCCGAGCTATGAGTTGGAATAGCATATTACGGCCAGACTAAGCGGTCCCCAAAATTTCGTTCGGATTCGGATAGCTTGCAAGCCCCGGCCGAACTGAATGATCTCCAAAACTTCCTCTGAATTCGGGTAGCTTACAAGCCCCGGCCGGACTGAGCAATATCTCTGTATCTTGGCCTTAGCAAGGACTAAGCCGCGATAGCGCTGCTGAAATATGCTGCAACATAAAAGGCGCAATATAGGAGTAACAACTCCCCAGCACAAAAGAGGCAGAAGCTAAAGAAAGAAAGAATGAAAAATTTATTTCCCCATCAAAAGAAAAGTTACAATCTCCTGAGAGGAGCTACAAGTGCATCAAAGCACGGAAAATAAAAATGAGTAAATAGCTCGGCCGAACTGCTCCAGTCAGCTTCGGCTAATGATGATACTTCGGCGTCTGACTCAAGAAATCAGACAAACCAGTCAGCTCGCCCTGATAAGTGGCAAAGCTGGCCTCCCACGGTCCCTCCGGATGAATTAAGAGATCCAAAAGGAGGCATAACCCATGGATACTGATTCTGAGGAATCGGGCAAACTAACCAGCTTCCCCCTGGGTGGGATGTTGGGCTACAGGCCGCTGCCCGATTGAGAGAGCTAGGGGACCATCAGCCCCACGCTGCTCTCAGCTCCCCCTTCCCGTGGCAAGGATTCCCCTCAGAGAAGAGACGAGAATCCAGCCCGATGGAGAAGGAAGGCTCCGTGCATGCTACGGGGGTGCCTATGCACTTCCTACCCTACGTCCCCCGTAGCATGCCACAAAGGACACACAGGAAGCGCATATGTGCGCTCTCCATGTGATCTCTGCGTCCCTCCTGTGCGCTCTCCATATGATCTCCGAAACTCATCCCTTGAGGACGAGCTGCTCTTCAGCGGCCCCTTCATCACCCCAACTATCCGGGGGAAGATGACTCGCAAAGGAAAAACTCGATCCCTCCGCTCTCAGCCTCCGGGACACAGCCATCATAAAAATTTTTCTATGAACACAGATGTTGGTCCAGATAGCAACCCAAGAGGGGGGGGTGAATTGGGTTTTTCAAAAATTAAACTCTTTTGAATAGATAACCCCAAGCGGAAATAAAAACTTAGATTCACAGATTTAAAACTAAGCAACTATAAATGAAGAGTTGAAGATAAAGAGACAATCACGGCAAACACAATAGATTTTATAGTGGTTCGGTGTACCTACACCTACGTCCACTCCCAAGTACCTCTTGGGTCCACACTATAATCAAACTGATTACAGCAGAGTTGTTTTGCAAGCTCACAACTCAAACTTGTTGTTTTCCCGGGTGCACAACGAACCCAGCTGGTTTTCAAGGCTCACCAGCACAAAACCTAAAACCACAAGCAAATGCTTGCACAAGGCTAACTGCCTCAACTGAATCAATCACCAGATTGACCCAGCAAACAGTATAATGAGTTTACAAAAGCAAACTGCTCCTTCAATGAGCAAATATACAATAATAAAATAAATAGAGATTAGGAACCAAAGCCTGATTCGAAGATCTTGGTGGCTTCTTCCTTCTCTTCCTTTGAATGGATCTTCCTTTGGATATGCTCTTGAGGTTCAGAAGATTGAAAAACTAGGGCTTCTCCCTTCTTTTGAGATTTCTTCTAAGTAGAACAGCAAAGGCTTGGAATCTCTTTCTCTTGGGGAATGAGTATGATCTTTCCTTACAGGTTTTCCCTCTTTTCTTTTCTGATGGATCTCAAGGATTTTCTCTATTCTTTTCTTTTTGCCTCTTTCTTGATTTTTCTTCTCTCCTTTTGGGATGCAATCACCCTCTTCTTATAGATTCGATTAATCCACAAATAGTGCGAAACTATCCGTTAGAAGCAAGTGAAAAAGGATTAGATCCATAAATAACAATAGCCGTTGGGATTAAAATTGATAAAGTTAAAGTTTAGAGTCGTTCTGACAGTTCTGGAGCCGTGTCTGACATTCTGGAGTCGGCTCTGGCTTTTCTGGAGTCGGCTCTAACTCGAAATAATTTAATCCGCTCGATCTGGAGTCGTCTCTGACTTTTCTGGGGTCGACACAAAATTCTTCTGGAGTCGACTCTAACAGTCCGGGAGTCGACTCTAAGTCGTGGCCTGAAAATCCAACGTTCTGTTGTTTCTGATAGAGTCGGCTCTCACAGTCCCGGAGTCGACTCTAAGTCTGTGCCATTTTTGGAGTCGGCTCTGCGATTCCATGTGTCGACTCTAATGTCTGCAGTCTTACCTTGACATTAGATTCAAACCAGAACTTGATTTTCCTTCTGATTTTGATCATTAAATAGACTTATAAACTGAAAACTTAATCAAAATCATTAGTAACATCAAATGTTATACTCAAATAGTTTTGTTAATCATCAAAATCCTCAATTGGGTCAACAATCTCCCCCTTTTTGATGATGACAAAAACTTTGAGTATATGCATTAAAGAAATTCATTTGAATTGAGAATTTAAAGCTTAGAGACTTTATAATAGAGAATTTGATGCCAACATTTAAAATGAATAAAATAAATAAAATGACATCAATCAAAATGATTCAACTTTTATATGGAGAAATTTATTAAGCTCCCCCTGCATTGAATAACTCCCCCTATGTAGATAGACTGAATTTTTTCAAAAAATCTCATTCTTTCTATTCTCAGAATTGTTCTTCATTTCTTTCTCTTCATTGTCTTTTTCTTTGTTATGCATTATACTTTTTAAAAATTCTCTTTTTCCTTTTTATGCATTATACACTCATCTCTCCCCCTTTTTTGTTATCAACAATAAGGTGAGTTTTAAAAGCAAATAAGGAATGTTATCAAAGCGAGGATGTTGGTTCGAATAGTCATAAAGATAGGAATTGACATTCATTGACATTCAATCAAAGACAAATTTGTAATAAAATGTAATATTCATTCAACCATTTGTACTTCAAAGCAAGATCTATTACATGTATTCAAAAAAGTATGTAAATCCTATATACATGCTAAGAAAGAAAACAAGAAATCCTAAGATACAACCTAGGATATCAAATATGCTTGTACACTATTTTCTTTAGATGTCCGATCATCTCCATAACATCATCTTTTTGGGTTTTCTTAAAGCTTTCAAGACATGCTTCAATCTGAGAAACGGCAAGGTCAATATCTTTCTTTAGTTGACTTGTAGCATGAAGATACTTTCCAGAACCGTCAGCAATCCCTTCCATCCTTTCAAAAATACTATGAAGATCAGCGCTAAAGGATTCGACAGAATTGCTAAGTGAAAAAGAAATCATGTCAAGTCTTGAATTAATCTCATCTTTTAGTTGATTGAACTCTTCTCTTAATTTACACATATCATTTGTTCTTACACTGTCATACTCAGCAAGTAAAGCCCTGAGCTGACCAATTTGCTCCTCAGAAAATCTTTCTGATGCCATTGCTGACTGATGTGGAAGTTGAGAGCTTGGTCCAGCTTCTGAGGGTCCAGCAGGTGGTCCAGAAGGTCCAGCAGAAGGTCCAGCAGAAGATGGTCCAGCAGAAGGTTCAGGATGTCTTCTCCTCTGACTTCCTCAACTCTAACTCCTCAGCTCTGGCCTCATGTCCTCTTTTAATCCAGTTTCCATTCTCTTTTCTAAAGCCCATTCGGTGAATTGTAGAGACACTATAATAATCTGTATGTCTTAACTT
>UESW01004583.1:664200-687315 GCA_900491605.1 Calamus simplicifolius | reverse complement strand
AAAGTTTTCTGATTGGCTTTAAATTCGTTCCAGATTCATTTTAAATCATTATTTTGACTTGAATATAATAAAATTGACATTAAGAATCAATTCAAGAAATGTTCCAAAAACTCATTGATTAATATGAAGTATAAAATTTCTTTTTGAAAGCTTAAACATGGAGCTTGAAGTTACTTTCAAATTGATTAAAGTCATACTTTAACATACTCATTCATTGTTCTAAATAAATTCATTGCTCATGTAAATAAACTCATTACATCTTTTAATATACTCATGGCTTTTGGTAATCATCAAAATCAATAAGATTGGGGCAACAATTTCTTAACAATCTCCCCAACAATTTTTAGGTGCATTCGTGATGGTCCTCACCGACCAACCAATCAAGGCGGTGGTCCACCGCCCGAAGACATTAGGAAGAATGGCAAATGGGCCATTGAATTGAGTGAGCATGACATCCGGTATCAGCCTCGCCCTGCCATAAAAGGCAAGTCCTAGCCGACTTCTTCCTTGAATGCACTATCCCAGAAGATGGCTCCGCCCTGGACTCCTCCGAACATCCAAGACCAAACGCCATGTGGCTGCTCCACGTCGACGGATCCTCCAACGCCAATGGCTCCGGTGCTGGTCTAGTCCTCACAAGCCCAGAGGGATAACCTTTGAGTACGGCGTTCGATTCTCCTTCCCTGCCTCCAACAACGAAGCTGAATATGAAGCTCTGCTCGCCGGACTCCGAATTGCCCATGACCTGAAAGTGAAGAAACTGAATACCTTTACCGACTCTCAGTTGGTAGCCAGTCACGTGCGGGGTGAGTTTGAGGCCCAAGAGCCAAACATGATTCGATATCTCCAAGAGGTGTGGAAATTACTCTCTTACTTCACCGAATTCGAAGTTATCCAGATTCCCAGATCAGAAAATGCTTGTGCTGATCTATTATCCCAGCTAGCAACTGCGGAGTCGATGGACTCCGAGTGGAAGTTCCCCTTGGAAATTCTGGGAAAGCCCAACATCACGGAGGAGACCGAGTGATGCAGATTGAGGTCGAACCATCCTAGTTTGACCCTATATTGAAGTATCTTAAAGAAGGGTCGCTCCCAGCCGACCGCAGGGAAGCAAAAAAGTTGAAGATGCAAGCTACCCACTATGTGCTACTCGACGACCAGCTCTATAAGCGGTCCTTCTCCATGCCGCTTCTCAGATGCCTCCGCCCATCTGAGGCTGACTATGCACTTCGGAAGGTGCATGAAGCAATTTGTGGCAGTCATCTAGGAAGTCGATTTCTATGCCACAAGGTGCTTCGCCAGGGATATTACTGGCCAACCATGCAAAAGGATGCTGATGATCTCGTTCAGCCTGTGACCCCTGCCAGAGGCACTCCAACATTCAGAGGCTCCACTCTGTCAGTCTGATCCCCATTTCCTCCGCATGGCCCTTTGCTAAGTGGGGATGGATATTCTTGGCCCTTTTCCCCTCGCCACCGGATAGAGGAAGTTTTTATTCGTCGCCATTGATTACTTCACTAAGTGGGTCGAGGCTGAGGCAATCGCCCAAATCACCGAAGCTTGGGCCAGGGATTCGTGTGGAAATTCATTATCTATCACTTTGGCCTCCCGCATACCATCATCACTGACAATGCAAGCAGTTTAATAATCCCAAGTTCCGGGAGTTCTGCGAAGATCACGGCATTAGTCATCGCCTCACGTCAGTAGGGCATCCGCAAGCTAACGGAGAAGCCGAGGTAACAAATCAAACCCTTCTTCAAGGGATTAAAGCTCGGCTCGCCAGAGCCCGAGGCAGATGGGCGGACAAACTTCACTATGTTCTATGGGCCTACCGCACCACCCGGAGGATCCCTACCGGCGAGACCCCATTCCGGATGGCTTTTAGCACGGAAGCCGTCATCCTAGTGGAGATAGGCCTCCCCTCTCCTTGAGTTGAAAGCTACTCAGAAGAAGCCACGACGAGCAGCTCCGCACTAATCTCGACTTGGTAGAAGAGGTCAGGGAAAAAGCTCGAATCAGAACAGTCGCGTATCAACAGAGAGTGGCCCGTTATCACACCTCCAGAGTCAAAGGGAAATCCTTCTCACCTGACAATCTCGTTCTCCGGAAAGCATCCGTCTCCAAGCCACTGGAGCAAGGAAAGCTCTCGCCGAACTGGGAAGGCCCCTACCAAGTAGCGGAAGTCATCGAACCTGGCACATACAAGCTCCAAAATCTAAGTGGGAAATCCATTCCCTAGACGTGGAACTCAGACAATCTCCGCGTATACTATCAGTAGGGTACGCCTCTTTGACCTGCCCCGTTTATAACTATGGCATCTTATTCCTGTTATTTACGACATGGTCAACTCTCTGGAAAAATTGCGATGAGAAATGGATACCTCTAGCTCACTATCAGCACAACCGAGCCATTTCCCCGAACTTTGAATTGAATCTCCGAACCTCGGCTAAGTCGAGTCCCGCTTGGTAAAAGCTCGGTATGACCGAACGCTCCCAGCATGGTCGAGAACCGAACAGTGCCCAAGACTTAGCTCGGATTCAGGCAGCTTACAAGCCTCGGCCGACCTAAGTGTTCTCCAAAGTATGTTCGGATTCGGGCCGCTTACAAGCCCCGGCCGACCTAAGTATTCTCCTAAACTATGTTCGGATTAGGGCCGCTTACAAGCCCTGACCGACCTAAACGTTCTTCAAAGCTTAGCTCAGATTCGGGCAGCTTACAAGCCCCGGCTGACCTAAGTATTCTCCTAAACTATGTTCAGATTCGGGTCGCTTACAAGCCCCAGCCGACCTAAACGTTCTTCAAAGCTTAGCTCGGATTCAGGCAGCTTACAAGCCCCGGTCGACCTAAGTATTCTCCTAAATTATGTTCGGATTCGGGCCACTTACAAGCCCCAACCGACCTAAATGTTCTTCAAGCTTAGCTCGGATTGGGAAGCTTACAAGCCCCAACCGACCTAAGTATTCTCCTAAACTATGTTCGGATTTGGGCCGCTTACAAGCCCCGGCCGACCTAAACGTTCTTCAAAGCTTAGCTCAGATTCGGGCAACTTACAAGCCCTAGCCGACCTAAGTATTCTCCTAAACTATGTTCGGATTCGGGCCGCTTACAAGCCTCGGCCGACCTAAATGTTCTTCAAAGCTTAGCTCAGATTCGGGTAGCTTACAAGCCTCGGCCGACCTAAGTATTCTCCTAAACTATGTTCGGATTCGGGCCGCTTACAAGCCCCGGCCGACCTAAACGTTCTTCAAAGCTTAGCTCGGATTCGGGCTGCTTACAAGCCCCAGCCGACCTAAATGTTCTTCAAAGCATAGCTCGGATTCGGGCAGCTTACAAGCCCCGGCCGACCTAAGTGTTCTCCTAAACTATGTTCGGATTCGGGCCGCTTACAAGCCCCAGTCGACCTAAATGTTCTTCAAAGCTTAGCTCGGATTCGGGTAGCTTACAAGCCCCGGCCGACCTAAGTATTCTCCTAAACTATGTTTGAATTCGGGCCGCTTACAAGCCCCGACCGACCGAAACATTCTTCAAAGCTTAGCTCGGATTCAGGCAGCTTACAAGCCCCGGCTGACCTAAGTATTCTCCTAAACTATGTTCGGATTTGGGCCGCTTACAAGCCCCAGTCAACCTAAATGTTCTTCAAAGCTTAGCTTGGATTCGGGCAGCTTACAAGCCCCAGCCGACCTAAGTATTCTCCTAAACTATGTTCAGATTTGGGCCGCTTACAAGCCCCAGCCGACCTAAACGTTCTTCAAAGCTTAGATCGGATTCGGGCAGCTTACAAGCCCCAGCCGACCTAAGTATTCTCCTAAACTATGTTCGGATTTGGGCTGCTTACAAGCCTCGGCCGACCTAAATGTTCTTCAAAGCTTAGCTCGGATTCAGGCAGCTTACAAGCCCCGGCCGACCTAAACGTTCTTCAAAGCTTAGCTCGGATTCGGGCAGCTTACAAGCCCTGGACGACCTAAGTGTTATCCTAAACTATGTTCGGATTCGGGCCGCTTAAAAGCCCCGGTCGACCTAAACGTTCTTCAAAGCTTAGCTCGGATTCGGGCAGCTTACAAGCCTCGGTCGACCTAAGTATTCTCCTAAACTATGTTCGGATTCGGGCCGCTTACAAGCCCTGGCCGACCTAAACGTTCTTCAAAGCTTAGCTCGGATTCGGGCAGCTTACAAGCCCCGGCCGACCTAAGTACTCTCCTAAACTATGTTCGGATTCGGGCCGCTTACAAGCCCCGGCCGACCTAAACGTTCTTCAAAGCTTAGCTCGGATTTGGGCAGCTTACAAGCCCGGCCGACCTAAGTATTCTCCTAAACTATGTTCGGATTCGGGCCACTTACAAGCCCCGGCCGACCTAGTTGGTCTCCAAAACAAAAACGTTGTTCGACAGGGACAAACATCTTGGGGATGGCAGCAAAAACAAAAGTTGCCCATTTCTGCTTATTATAGAGAAAACGACAAAGAGGAAATGAAAAGACAAAAGTAGCCTTCACAGAGGCTTCACATCTTCTCCAGGAGCCGCCGAACTCTCCCCACGCTGAACTAACTCGGCAATCTTTTGGCGAAGGGATGCTATTTCCCCTTCTTGTTGGCTGATAACACGGCAGAGGGACTCGACCTCCCTCGTCGAGACGGCCAGATATTGCTCGGCCGCCCTCTGTAGCTGCTCATGGCTCGCCAACGTCGACGCTAAGGCCACTCCATCAACGATCACTACGATGCGACTCTCCTGGGAGTCCTTGTGGCCGTCGGCACCACCGTTCGGCCCTTGAGTTGATCATCTTTCTCCGCCGGAGGCCATATCCACACTCAAGAGCCGCTGGGAAACTGGCTGAAAGGATGACCGGCACAGGAATCCCTTTGGTCCATGTTTAAACCACTCCTGGCAAGGTTTTGATCGATCAAGTCATTAATCTTGACCTGTGGAAACTCGGCATGCGTCACCACTTCGGTAGGCGCTCGCAGGAGGCGAGGGGTCTTACCCCCTCCCAAGGAGGATCGTTTAGCATCAACGAGGTGCTCGGGAATTTCCCTCCTTCTCTAGGGACCAGGTTCCCTCCGGTTTGTCAAACCTCTCTGAGATAAATGCCCTCGAAAATCTGCCAAGCACCCTCGAATCGGACGCCCTCGAAAAGGCGCGAGGAAATGTAACGCATTGGCACGCTTTCCTTGAATGTAACCAAATCGTAAACTTTGGGCGCCCCATACGTGAGTCGGGTGACCCTTATCCTCTCTGCCAGTCTACACCAGAGGCCGAATAAAAATATTATAATCCTCGACGACGACCAAGCCTGAGCTAAATCTCCGTGCCTTGGTTGGTTTGAGCTATGAGTCGAAATAGCATATCACAGCCGGACCAAGCGGTCCCCAAAGTTTCGTTCGGATTCGGGCAGCTTACAAGCCCCGGCCGACCTACGCGACCTCCAAAGTTTCGTTCGGATTCGGGCAGCTTACAAGCCCCGGCCAACCTACGCAATCTCCAAAGTTTCGCTCAGATTCGGGCAGCTCACAAGCCCCAGCCGGACTGAGCAATATCTCCGTATCTTGGCCTTAGTAAGGACTAAGCTGCGATAGCGCTGTTGAAATATGCTGCGACATAAAAGGCGCATTATAGGAGTAACAACTCCCCGGCACAAAAGAGGCAGAAGCTAAAGAAAGAATGAATGAAAATTTTTTTTATTTCCTCATCAAAAGAAAAGTTACAACCTCCTGAGAGGAGTTACAAGTGCATCAAAGCATAGAAAATGAAAACGAGTAAATAGCTCGACCAACTGCTCCAGTCAGCTTTGGTTAACGATGATACTTCAGTGTCTGACCCAAGAAATCAGACAAATCAGACAAATCGGCCAGCTCGCCTTGATAAGTGGCAAAGCCGGCCTCCCATGGTCCCTCCGGATGAATTAAGAGATCCAAAAGGAGGCATAACCCGTGGATGCTGATTCTGAGGAATCGGGCAAGCTAACCAGCTCCCCCAAATGGAATGCTGGGTTGCAGGCCGCTGCCTGATTGAGAGAGCTATGAGACCATCGGCCCTACGCTGCTCTCAGCTCCCCCCTTCCCGTGGCAAGGATTCCCCTCAGAGAAGAGACGAGAATCCAGCCCGATGGAGAAGGAAGGCTCCGTGCGTGCTACAGGGGTGCCTATGCACTTCCTACCCTGCGTCCCCCATAGCAGGCCACAAAGGACACACAGGAAGCGCATATGTGCGCTCTCCATGTGATCTCTGTGGCCCTCCTATGCGCTCTCCATATGATCTCCGAAACTCATCCCTTAAGGACGAGCTGCTCTTCAGCGGCTCCTTCATCACCCCTGCTGTCCGGAGGAAGACGACTTACAAAAAGAAAAATCAGTCCTCCCAGTCTCAGCCTCCGAGACACAGCCATCATAAAAATTTTTCTACGAACATAGAGAAGAAAGTTTTGGGGATGGCCTAATACGGTCCCCTTCCTCCCCTTTTTATAGGCAGAATGGATCGGGAGCAACTATCAAGGTAGAAAACCCCGAGATTCAAAATGCCTAATCCACGCTGCCATGTGGCCTCCCAGGATGAAAGAGCGCCCTTCTATGCGCGCCAAGTGCATTGCTTTGTCCATGATGTACGCTAGAGGATGTCCTCTGATCCCGGATCATGGGTCATATTGCAGAAAATCGCCCGCTGATCTCAAAGATACGGGCAGACCTAGGAAATCACCCGATGAAAATGACACCCTCCAATGGCGAGCGAGCGCCTGCGTCGTACATTGAAACGACCCGCGTTGGAAAGGGTCGACGAGATAAATGCCCTGGAAACTACTGAGGTAACCTTTCGCTGGCTGCAAAGCCGTATTATCTACTTCGGTAAAACGAAGGTCGACTTGCCTTGGAAAAGACAAGGCACTGACAGAGTAATAAAGAGGTGCAAAGACCAAGTGCTCCTCGATAAGGATGCTTCAACATTCTCCGCTCCAACCCAGTTGACTGTTATGCCTCAGCATAAACCGAGACATTGCCTTGCGCTCTAACTCAAGGCCAAAGCTGCCTCTAGACTTTGGACTAAACCAAAGAACTTCCTTTCAGTTCGACATAACCGAGTGTTATCTTGTACTCTGACCCGGTCTAAGGTAACTACTTCAATTGTAACGAGACACGTTGTAAGCCCCGACCTACACCCAGAGTGCATGAGCCCCGATCAGGGTCGGAGTGCACACTGATGAACGTAAACCCCGACCTATGCCTAGAATGCGTAAGCGTCAGATAAGGTTGGAGTGCACGTCCTGGGGATATAAGCCCCGGCTAAGACCGGAGTACGTCTTTTATCAAGAACCTCGACGAAAATCGAGCGATATGCAGCGTAAGACTTGCACGGTGAAAGCGAGCGTTTCAAAAACAACGGCAAACACGAAAGATGCAGAAATTTTCTCTTCATTTATTATAGAAAAGGTGACAGAAAAGAAAAGTACATCGGCCCTCACAGGGGCCTGTTATTTCCTCCAAGCGCCGCTGAGCTCTCCCCCTGCCATGGAGCCTGCTCACCCAACTGTTGCTGGAGGGATGCCACCTGCCTCTCCAGCCGACTATTGGCTTCGCGAAGAAGTTTGATCTCCCTTGTAGAAACAACCAGATACTGCTCGACCGCCTTCATAATATGTTCGCGGCCTGCGAACAGCGAAGTCAGGACCTCTCCGTCAACTGTTATCATGGTGCGACTCCAGCGCAACCCCCTGCGGCCGTCAGCACCGCTGCCTGGCCTTCCAGTTGATCGTTCCCCACTTCCGGAAGCCATTTTAGTGATTGAAAGCCTTGGAAGGTCAGCTAAGGATATGGCTAATGACAGCACTCCTCCGCCCTTTTTAAAAGTCCCCCCGGCGGGCATGTCGATCGCCAAGGCTGCTAACTCGAACGTTACGACTGCGGGACATGCCGCATGTCACCACCTTAGTGGGTGTTCGTGGGAGACGAAGAGTTCTGCGCCCCAACCAAGGAGGCTCATTAATAATCCCATGGCGCTCAAGGCACGCCCACGTCTTCGCCCTTGATAAGTCGGACTACTTCGGTTCTGGCCAAGATGTTTCCGTAATTCCTGGCCCTATCCAGTCAACCTACAGCATCTCTCATTTCCCGCCAAGTTATCACATCTTGTGACTTCAGCCGAGCTAGATCGTCTCACAGCCCCTTTAACCGAGCTATGTTGCATCTCGGCTCCTTCATCAGGGCTATCCCTATACCTTGGCCTCAAACAAGATGTTCACTCAAATCCGAGCTAAACCAACCAAATGGCTCAAATAAGCCGTAGGTTGCTCGCGGTCAAGAGAAAAAACTCGAGACAAGAGATCATCCGAAAAAGGCCATCGAATGGAGGCGAAAGGCTCGTTCATTAAAGACTCCAACCGAGTTACAAGTTTGAAAAACAAAAACAAAAGCATACGGATAACCCTTAAGAATCGGGGTTGGAACGGCCCCAGCGGCCTCGGTAGCTTCATCGGTGACATTCGGGGGAGCTTGACTTGTCTCGCTCTTTCAAACACTGTTGTTTCCCCGGTGATATGACAAGTATACCCTTTAGGGGCCTCGGCCTCACTGGCACCCGGAGCAACGTCAAGATCGGCGTTTGAGATATCGTCATACTCGTCCTCTTCGTCCCCTAGGGAGCAAGCTTCGAAGGTTCCAACATCCAAGAAGGAAAGGTCCCATTCTGGATGCCCCTTGGATATCTTACTTCGAGCGTCCTCCACACTGAGCTGGAAGGCGTCGGCACAAGTCGCATCTTGTTCGCCCCTAAACAAAGCGAACCACATTTCAATTTCAGCCACTTGGCTCCGTAGTGAGGCAACCTGCCCCTCAGCTTCAGTAGCTCGATTCCGCAGTAGAGCAACCTGCTCCTCGGACTCGCGGACCCGCCTCTCGAGCTCCGAGTTCCTCCCTCGACTAGAGGCCAATTCCCCTTGCAGGGTCTACATCTGGTTTTGATTCTCCAGCTCCACCTTTTTCATCTGTAAAAATAGAGTTAGCCAATGCCACGATGAGCCAGTAAAAGGGGGGGGGGTAGGACCATACCTCCTCCTCTTGGCAAGCTAGCTTCTTAGTTAGCTTTTCGGCCTCGTCAATGGCTCTCAATTTATCAGCCCTAATTAGCTTGATTCTGCTCTTGAGGTTATTGATCCTCGACTGCCTATCATCAGCTTCTCTCCATGCTTGGGAGAGCTTGTTGTCGAGCAGGGTTATCTTTTCCTAGTGCCATTTGATATTGTCGTCCCTGTCGGCAATGTCACGGTCACGCCGCCGTACCTTCTCCTCCACTTCGCCAAGCATTCTACTCAGGCGACTTCTCTCTTCGGCGGCCTCTCTCCTCGGCGGCCTCTCTCCTCTGCCTACTCAGATTTTTGTTAAACTGTTTCTTAACAGTTTCCATTTCTTCGGAATGCCTGGATTTGACCCGTGATAGCTCCGAGCATGCATCATCACACTTTGCCAGGAGCCCACGTAGCTCCTTCACTTCAAGCTGTAGCTTGGACACATTGCCTTGGGCAGCCTGATGCAGTACCTTCATCCTCGCCAGATTCTCATTACTGGTGCCCAGAAGTTGCTCAAATGTGTCAAATGCCTCGGCCCGCAATTGAAGCTTGGCGCTAACTCTCCTAGCCTGGATGCTGGCCCCTGTTGCTAGGCTCAAGCGCCAGCACAGCGCTCTGGTAACCAAAGCACTCTACAAAATGAAACTCAAATGAGGAAAGCACGACCGAGCTAACCAGAAAGCATTCGCTACTCGGGAATAGTAAATTACCCGGGAGACGTAAGACATGGCTAGCCCCATGAGGATGGAATTGTTGATCTCGGGAAGAAGGTGGATATCCTTCACCACGTTCCGCTGGCCGAAGGCGGCATCGATAAGGTCCAGGTCCGCCAACTTATCCGCCGAAGGATCCATGCCCGGGTACAGTACCGACCTTATTAGGGCAGCAAACGCCGCTTCGATGGCCGAGTTTGGGCTACTGGGCTGACCATCCCCGCCCGAAGGATCGATCCGGGCAACCTCCGATTGAGAAGCCTTTGACCTCTCGGCCTCCTCCAGCAAAATTCTAACCTGGCCTTCCTCGGATAACTCGGCCAGCCCAAGCATCAGTTTTCCGAAGCTTTTATGGAGGAGGCTCCGACTGCAAGATTCTCACCTTGCTCTATCCCCTCATCCGGATTTCTTCCCTCGGTCGTGGGCACCCGCTCTTCCCCTGCGGGCTCCGCTAAGTCTTTAGTCTGTTCGTCAGTTGCCCCAACCTCGCCAGGAAGAGGTTCTTCAATCATAAGCTCCTCGCAAGTCTCTACTGCAACAGACCTAGCGTCGCCGCCTCTAAATCCCTCTGAGGGGGCCCTCCAATAGATAGCTCTTCTTGAGCTTCGGCGGTTGCAGTCGCCCCTTCCTGTCCTCCTGCTAGGGCTAGGGATATTTCTTTGTTGGAGGAGAGCCCTCAGGGGCACCGACCTCCGCCGAGCCAGCCATTGGCTCATCTTCAGAGGACGGGCATCCGAACAAGCCGACGGAGTCTCGTCCGAGCTGTCTACTATTTCCACCACTGGGGGACAAGGGACCTCGGCAGTCCTCTTTGGCTCCTCCTCCATTTTCAACACCCCGCCGTGGTTACCCCAACCTCCGTCAAGCACTCTTCGGAGAAGCAAGCCCTCTTCTCGGGCCTGCATTTCTCTTCACCGCTGCTCTCACTTAGGCGCTTGCTTGTCCCTTTCTTTATGCGGCCTGATAGCTCAACTTCTTGGCTGCAAAATAGAAAACAAGTGGTCAGACCGAGATACCTTTACTCGAGTAAAACCAACGGGAAAATAAAAGACCCACCATGCAGGTCGAGGGGGCTAAGCCCGGCGGTGAAGAGAGCCTCCTCAGACAGCAAATCATTGGCCAAGAACATCCTGCCATCGCAGAAGGCTTCTAGATCCTCCTCCTCCTGCTCAAATAAAGCCGGATGTGCTTCCACATCTCGGACAAAGTTTCCCCATCCACGGGAAAATCGGAACCAATATTCCCTTCAGCGATAAAGAATCGAATCTTTCATCCCTTTATGGATGACGGTTTATCTACGATTGTCTTGAATGACCTCCGGGGACTGATGTAAGGCCACTCTGATTTCCTCCCAGGTATCAGGTGGTAGCAAGCACGGAATAAGGGCAGAGTTGCTGTTACCTTCACTTGGCTACACATCGAGATAAACCCGATGATGCTCCGCCAGCTGTTGAGGGCTACCATCATCGGACAGATATTGTAGAACCTCATGATCTCCTTCACCAAAGGATGGAAAGGAAACCGGAGGCCCGCCTTCAGACTATCTTTGTAAAGAAAGACGCCATGCTCCAGTTCTTGCGAAACCCTAAGTTCGGGCTTCGGTACTCGCAGGAGGATATCCGAGGGAATGTCGTATTTCAGGTGAAGCTTCCCCAGATCCTCAGCAGTGATTTCCGAAACCATGTCGTCGGGGCTCATCATTCTGCTTGCCGGAAGGAGCACCGAGAAAGATTGCAGAGAATATGGGAAAACAAATCTCTCCAGAAGAAACGAAGGAACACTGCGAAGGGGAATGGTATGTTTCAACTTTGCTTCCTCCCTAAGGAAACTGCCTCAAGAGAAGATAAGGAATCTCGCCCGAGGCGCCTGGAACCGCCTCCATAAATGCCATGAAAACTGGAATTTGCTACGTGGAGATTCCCTAACCGTCGCTCCAAAGGAGCCTTACCCACGAAGGCACGGCGGCCGCGCGGCATTAAATAGGACATCATTGCGCAGGCCGTCTAATCCGAATCCTTTCGTTCAAATCGCGCCACCTGGACTTATACTCCCTATGCCCAAACCAACGCTTCGAACTAGGGAGTGGGGGGCATGTGTTGAGTGGTAAAATCACTAAGCTTCAATAATCATGTACCTGGCTAAGGCTAGCCCTGATTCCTGCTCGCTGTGCGACACCCGTCAGGGATAAGTCAGCCTCGGTAGGACGGGGCGCCTTAGCTCCCTTACCGTGCCAAGGATTCTCAAGGCACGGACCGTATTTCGCACCCCCATCCGAGCCTACATCATCTCTCGTCCCAGTCGAGCTATCATCTCTCGGTTCTAGCTGAGCCATCATCTCTCGGTCCCAGCCGAGCTTTCATCTCTTGGTCCCAGCCGAGCTTCCATCTCTCGGTTCTAGCCGAGCTATCATCTCTCGATCCCAGCCGAGCTATCATCTCTCGGTTCCAGCTGAGCTATCATTTCTCGGTCCTAGCCGAGCTATCATCTCTCGGTCCCTGCCGAGCTATCATTTCTCGGTCCCAGCCGAGCTCTCATCTCTCGACCCTAGCCGAACCCTCGTTTCTTGGTCCCAGCCGAGCTCTCATCTCTCGGCCCTAGCCGAGCCCTCGTTTTTGGCCCCAGTCGAGCTACCGTCTCTTGGCCCCTCCGGCTGAACTATCGTCTACCGTCTTTCGGCTCTGGCCGAGCTGTTGTCCCTTGGCTCTAATCGAACTATCCCACCACCCAGCTTTTCTAGCTGGTTCCTTCCTATCACTCGGCCTAGCCCGAGTGATCCCCATACCTCTGCGGAATCTGGCACGGAAAAGCTTAAATCCTTAAGATTCAAAGCAGGAATCATATCTGAGAGTGGCCTAGGCCCCTGGGGCCTATGTCCCAACCACATCTCGAGGCATCAACAAGCTCTCTCAGCTGTTGATCCTCTAACTAACCGGATACGAATCCTACCGATCTTATAACAAACAAATTCGGATCTCAATGGCTTTTGGACCCACGACGCTCCCAAACAACTAGGTGATCTTCTATAAATACCACAGCTTCAGACCCCCTCAGGTATGCGATCTCCGTGCACATACTTGCTGACTGGCTCTCTCTTTCCCTCTCTCTCTCTGCCCTTGCTTCCGCCATTAGCGCTCCGCTCGGAGCCTCTGGAGGAACTCTTCGGTGAGAGCCTTCTTCTCATTTCTGTTGACTATCGATCTCCACTGACTTGAGCGTCAGAGGGTCTTCCGCAGAGGGCCACTCCCAATGCCTCTCGCGTGAGGACTGTCTTGCAGGTCCGCCTAGGAGGAAGCTCATCTCGAAGCCCCGTCGCTTCCGAGTCGGAGGACGGATTTCAGCACCAACAGGACCCATTATCAAAGTACTTGTAATCATACTTTTTTTTTATTCAGACAACCCAAACATATTGTAGTTTTCTTGTTTAAAGAGCAAACAATTTTGATCAGCACCTTAACGTCAAGCAATCTTACACTATTGACATCAAAGATTTAGATTTGGTGGCTAACTTGCTAGTAATAAAGATGAGGGATTATGATATAATTCTTAGTATAGATTGGTTAGTGACATATCATGCTATTGTTGATTGCTTTAAAAAGGAAGTAAGTTCTACATTCTTGACCAATTAGAGTTCAGTTTCATGGGTAATAGATTATGTCATTCTCTTAGATTGACATATAGCTTTGAATGAAAAAAAAAAAGTTCGTAAGGAAGGGACGCAAAGAGTTCTTGTCTATGGTAAGAGATACCCAGTAAAAAGCATGAATTGAAGAACATTTTAGTAATAATAGAATTTTTTAATAATTTTTCTAAGAAACCCTAAGATTATCCTTAGACTAAGAAATAGAATTCTTCATTAACCTAGTTTCAGCCTCAAGCCTTATTTCTTAGGCTTCCTAAGGAATGGCTCCTATTGAACTAAAAGATATGAAAGAAAGGTTCCAAAAGTTATTGGACCGGAGTTTTATTAGACGTAGAGTAACTCTTAAGAATGCTCCTGTATTTTTCGTAAGGAAGAAAGAGGGCAGATTTTGTATTATTTATCAAGAACTAAACAAAATAGAAATAAGTGTCCTTTATGAAAAATAGATAACTTATTTGATTGGTTGTAAGGGATACAAATCTTTTCAAAATGACTTTAGCTCTGATTGTCCAGAACTAAAAATTAAGATCAAACCTGTTATGAGAAGACCCTTTCAAATAATTACGATATGAGCATTATGAATTCATAATTATATCCTCTCTATTGACAAATGCACCTGCAGTCTTTATAAATCTCATTAATTGGATGTTCGAACTCTACTTGGATCAACTTGTTAGTGTTTGTTCATAATTTCTTTATTTAGCCGTAGAGTTAACAGTATGCAGAACATTAATTTGAGGATATTTATAGATCTTTAGGTAGTATTTGATTCCCAAAATATTATTCCTAGATAAGTGTACAGGATATACTTTATTCAGGGAATAGCTAAGGGAATAACTATCTTTTTTAAATAATAACTTTGCTATCAAGGGATAGCTCTACTATGTTCTTTTGGAAATAAGTTCAAGGGATAACCAATGGATTATCCTCTTTGGTTAACTTTTTTTCAAATTTATCCTTTGTAGTTATAGCTTTTAGGGATAAAAAGAGATATTCCCTCTTATCTTCTATTTCAAATACACCCTTAGAAAAATAAAACTCTATGTAAAATTTTAGAAGTATGAGTTATGGCTAGAAAGTATTTTCTTCCGGAGTTCAATATATGATGCTATGGTTGTTTGATCGGCATGAGAATCCTATTTATGATACCATTATAACACTTTGATGGGACTCTTAATTTATGATATGTGACTTTTTGATGGATAGAGCGTTTCAAAACAGTACATGAAGGAGCTCTTGATCGGCCCATCTCTCTACTTAAGCTATTATTAGGGAGATTTTGATGTATAATAATAATTAAGGAGAGAGAAGATTCTTGAAGGCATTCATTCAAGCATTAAGTAAAGTTCTTCCCCTTCTTTTCCAATTGCTCAAGTGCAGTGATATCAGTAATTATATAGTTATTTTATCCATCTTCTTATAGCAAGTGGATACTTTTACGATTCACAAAATAAATCTTTTCCCAATACTAACGCCAGAGAGTCTACGGTAAACCAAAAGTCTAAGAAAGATCATTTAAAAAGACTGAGAGACGCTTGAAAACTGCGCCTTATGGAAACAAGTCAAATAAAATAGAGCTAGCTGCTACATGGCTGATCTCATTCAGACGCGAAATAAATAAATACCGCAATGTTGGTGGTAAGAAAAGAGAATTTTAAAGAACAAATTGTCAATTCAAATTGATGTATCACTAATTTCCTTTCACCTTAGAATCACCTTAGAAACCACTCGAAGCATATACATCCCCTCTAAAAATCACCATATCTACAAAGTTACTTTTTATCTTCTTGAATAGGATGTACAGTATAAACAGTTTGGGAAAAAAAAAAATCAGAACAGCTTGCCGGCGAACTCTTTAATGTCTTCATCGTTACACGAGGGGGAAGCATACGATGCCAGGTCTCTGAGCTCAGGGAGGCTCCTTCCTAGCTGCAATGCCATCTTCATCTCAAACAACTCCCCATTCTCCCTCTTCTGCACATCCCTTTCCACCAAATTTGACTCGATTTCTTCTTCTAACCTCCGGTAGAAGCCGCCGAGGTTGCGGAACAGCTCAAACACCATTCCCACCTGCCCACCATGCTCCAGGGTATTCACTACAGCTGCAAGCGCCCTCCGACGACGCCGAGCAACGGAGGCAATTGGCCAAGAGCCGGAGAGCCAATCAAACCGGCACCGATCGCAGCCAGGCCAGCGAGCAGCGGGCCTGAGGTGGCTAAAGTCTTATTAATCTTCAATACCAGCTTGCCCAACCTCACGTACTCCTCCTCATCTTTCACCTTCAGTACTCTAAGAACGCCCTTCATCTCCTCTTCCAGCTCCTTGCTCCAGCCATTGCTTCCCACCCCATCGACGTATTTTTGACGTCTCTCTTGCCGCCTTAGTTTAGGCCACCATCGAGTGGGCTCTACGGTTTCAGGGAACTTCTCGAGCATCCCGGGGAGCAAAGGCAGCGGGTAAGCCTTCTCGAGTGCGAGCATCTTCTCCATAGCCTCCTCGACATCCAGCTCGGTAGGGGCTCCGAGGGCGAGTGTCGCGTGTATCGATCTCTCGAGCTGCTTCCACAGACGGGTCGCATTCCTTTGTTCTTCGGTCAGCTGGGAAGGCTGGATCTTGTTGACGACCAGCATCATCCCGGTTGCAGCGGTGAACAAGACCACGGAAGAGATCTTGAAGGCAAGGAGGTGGGGTGCGTCTTCGCCCAATGGGATGGACGAGATTCCAGTCATGAGGGATGCAGCGAGGCTGATGGAGTTGATGGAGTGGAGGAAGAGGTGATTCCAGTTGTTCCTCTGTGCTCCGATGATGGCGTGCATCTCTGCTCGATCCGCGACTGCCTCGGCAATGGCATGAAGCTTGGTGATGATCAAATCTTCACCTTTGTTAGGCGAGGCGGTATGTGTTCGACTTTGCCTGGTGGCTGGGTTCTCTTCTCTCAGGATAAGATCCCCCATGGCGATGTTGGTGGGCAGCTTTGGAAGGGAGATCCTACCCTTGATTCCGACATTAGAGGGGGCATGAAGGCTCGCAGAGAACCTGCAGCTGCGATATGGTAGTGATGATGATTCTGCTACTGCTGCCGCCGCCGCCGCCGCCGAAGATGATAATTGAAGAGCTGCCATCTCTGAGTTTCTGCTGCTTTTCAACTTCAGATTTCTTTCTTCCTTCGGAGTTGTGGTTTGTGTTGGTTTTTGATCTTGGGATGTTAGAAGGGCTTATGTTTGCGGTGAGATGGGAAGGGGGGCGTCTATATTTATAATGGCCTTGGCCGTGATACCGATTCTGGTCTTGGAGGTCGTCGATTGACCTGGTTTACGGTTTAAACTTTAAACATTTGAAAAATAGAATGTCCGCGGGGAACCTGTCAATAGGCTTGGCTTGGACCTTTTCAGCTGGTAAACTGGGTCCGGGTCGACCCTGGACCCTCACCTGTCCGTTTATTTTTGAAACGGTGAGAACTTCTTGACTTGTCAACGGATCGTGTCCTTCATGGAACGGCGTTTACCGTTTGCCGTGTTTGATCTGGTAATTATTCTGTGCTAAGAGTAACTTTAGATTCTTTGTAGGTCCGTAGTCCGTTGCCGTCATATTTATTACGTGGTTTCTTTCTGACCGTCCCCTATTCGGCTCTGATTAAAGATTTGATTTGAACCAGCAAGACAGCGGGTTTTCCTTTTGTGTCCCTCGTTGCAAAAGGTCGTAACTTACCAATGTATGGTGCCATGGTTTTGAAAATCAAGTCGGATCGGTCGATCGGACTGTTTCGATCAAATCAATCATCACTCTAATCCAATTTTATTATTAAAATTAACTTTTATATAATTCAATAAAAATTAAAAAATCTATTAAAATGAGTTACAAAGTTTTAATGTTGATTTTTAAATTTTTAATTTAATAAATAAAATAAGATTGAATTTTTAAAAGTTTTTAATTTTTAATTTTTGTTTGCACAGAAAAAACAATCCACCTATCGTTTTAAAAATATTTTTCTATAGTTTTATATTATATAAATTTTTTTAAAAATTGATATTAAGTTTTAAAATTCTAAATCAATTTATAACACACATTTGAAAAGTTAGGACAAAAAATATATATCCCTTTTATCTTTTTTATCCTCTAATTTGAGGTTTAAATAAATTTAAGTATTTATGGGGCATTGGAAGAGAACGAGTAATCCTTTCTCCCTTCCCCCCCTTTTTTTTTTCCTCCATCCTAAACAAGGTTTTTAATACTTTTATCATTCTTTCCTTTTCCTCCCCTACATTGATCTCCATCTAAATAGATCCTAAATTTCTTTTGATTGAAGCTGATTGACCGAGTCCTTAGTAATAATTATTTAATTAACATATATCATTATAATTATGAGTGTGGATGGCTCAAGAAAGTAGATGTTACCATGGCAAAAGACCTACTAGATTTGCTGATGGCTTCACAATTGGTAAGATATGGATCAGTAGATGTGTACCCCATACTCACCAACTATATTACCCACAAATAAAAGGATGGCGAGGTAGAGATACCTGAGGTTCACCTTAGGAAATAGGCTTACCTCTTTCCCTCTCAAATGATGCAAGTTATTATGAATCCAATGTAGCAACAAGCCTGTTACTATATTTGATAGGATGAAAATAATAGAGATATAATAGTAGTTGCAATATATAGTAACATGAATTCATATAACAACTGTCATAGCAATAATAGGAACCACAATAATAGATACAATCCTAGAATACCAGAGCCAAATAGGAGCTCCATATTAATTTAACAAATTTTACTAAGTTTGATCTCAATCAATAGTTAGATGTTTTTCAAATCCGTTAGAGGTTGTGTGTTAATTAAAAGAAACGGAAAAAAGTGTTTGAAGCGCTAAAGTGTTTGAATGCAAACAAAGCCGCTTTCTTCTCTTTTGTGCCATTAGGAGAATCAAATGATTGGTAGAAATCTGAGATTGATAAATTGGGATGGGATGTACCATCCTTTACATGGGAGAGATTTAAGGTAGTCTTTTATAATAAGTACTTTGCTTAAAGCGTCCGTCGTTAGAAATTAAATTATTAGTTTCATCGGCTTAAATAGTGTAACATGAAAGCTACCCAATGTGTGACAAAATTTGAGGAACTATATCATCAGGTAGTGTTTGAAATAGGGGATAAGCTTGGATATCCCCTCTTATTTCCAAAAGCCATAACTATAAGGAATAACTGGGAATAAAGTTAACCAAAGGGATAATCCATGGTTAACCATCACTACAAAGGAAAAAAAATATTGCGACGCCCAAATGCGTCGCAATTGCGTCGCTAAACATGCTATTGCGATGCAATAGCGATGCAATGACAGCGTCGCTCAGATGTCCGTCACAATCTTCATTTGTCGCAATTGCATCGCAATATTGCGACTCTCTGCGACGCAACAATGCGTCGCAATATTGCGACGCATCCAATGCATCGCTAAATTTAAAACTAATTTTTAATATTCAATTGCGCCGCAATATTGCGATGCATTTAGTTGCATCGCAATAATTAATAATAATATTTTGATATAATAGCAACGCAATTTGAGTCGCTAATGCGTCGTCAAGAAAATTTTTTTAAAATATTGCGACGCAAGGTTATTGCATCGCAATTTAATAATAATTTTAGATATATAGCGACGCAATTTGAGTCGCTAATGCGTCGCTATTAATTTTTTTAAAATTATTGTGACACGAGGTCATTGCGTCGCAATATTTAATAATAAAATTTTGAAAATATTAGCGATGCAATTTCAGTCGCTAATAGTCGCTAATTAATTTTTTTAAAAATATAAAATATTAAAAATTAAAATGGTTAATACAATTTCATTACATTTAAATATTGATAGAAACATTCTTCACTCATATTGATCCAAACAATAATCATTCAATTTTCAAAATAATTAATATATTAAAATTTGAAGTTTTCATGTACAACATATAAAAATAAAAAATAATACATCAAGAATCTGAGCGATCACGTAGAGGCTGAAGATCCTGCGACAAGCGGCTAACCATATCCTGCAATGACGCATCTGATCTCGCACGTCTGCAAGCTCCTGATCCCGGCCTCACATACACTGCTCGAACTCATGCTCGACCTCCTGCCGAACCTCCTGCCGAACCTCCTGACGAACGTCCTGCCGAACCTCCTTCGCAATAGATCTCCGAATGTCGTCTAAACGCTCGGCAGGAATATCACCAGAAAATCGTGAGCTGGAGGCCTAATGGGAAAAATATGTAGAAGCTCTAGTGCCCAGACCATAGACCCTGCGGTCTCGCGGCTGGGCACCAACAGCCTCCAAATACACACGTCGACTCTCCTCTGCTGAGAGTTCGACGGGCGTCTCCCCATCAGTGGAGTCGACCTGCGATGCCTGGGAGCGAAGCTCCTCGACTCGTGTCTTTGAATTTTAAAATCAATAATAAATGAGTTAATAAATTTCTCGAAATAAAATTTTAGAAATTAAACATATACTACATAAAGCTAATTTCTTACCGCAACTTCCCGTGATCGCGTATCGACCCAGAAACCGTCCCTCCTGGTGTGTGTCGCCCTGAATAGACGAAACTCACCAGGATCTCCGCCCTCCTGCTCAGACTAAACAATAAAAAAATTGATATTAATACAAATTTGTAAATAACTAAATTAGTAATTAAATTATTTATGTTTTCTTACCATACGGCGTCTGTGCTCCTGAATCGAAATGGAGCCCGAAGTATGGCGGGAGAGACCCGTGCCAGGACCACCCTTCTCGGATCGGTGGTTCGTGCTAGCTGATGCAGACCTCCTGCGCTAGCCATCGGACTGCCAGGCCTGCTGCCACTCGTGCCAAATACCCTCTGGCACATGCGCAGGACGCTGACCCGATGACCTCCAACGATGAAGCATGTCGGAGTATCGGCGTCCCATAAGAGCCTCCCATGCTGCCCTAATGGCATCATGGCTGGCAGGGTCCCACATAAACTTTTTCTGCATTAAAATAAATAGTTAGTTTCAGAATTTATTTAGATTAAGAAATTTTATATCAGTGATAAATTGTATTTAATAAGTTTACCTAAAACTCAGAAAAATAAAACTCCCTCGTGGCTGGAGATACGTGGCGCCAATCGTAGCCACTGGGATCTTCACGCCTCTGAAATACGGCGCTGATGTGGCTAGATACATGATGCTGCTCAATAAATCTGTTAAAAAATGCATGTTTATAAGTAATTAACTTTAAAACATAAACATATATTTTTAATTAGTATATACTTACAGCCCATGAGCATCAAGTCGAAGTACGGTACGGCCGATGGTGGAAGAACTCTCGGAGGTATGTGCCGATCGGCTGGATGGTAATACCAATGCAGGATCACCGCCGACTGCTGGAGAGATCGAAGGCTATGCGATGTATGGAGATCCGAACTCTTCATCTCCAAAGCTCATGTGATCTGATGTAGCAGAGCTACGTCCCTGCTCACTCCGTAGTTCGGTAGATCTACCTCTACCCGTCATACTGAAAAAACTAAAGATTCATGCAATTAAATTACTATTAATGATTGACTATGTAAAAATTTACCACTTATAAAATAAAGTTGAATTTAAAAAACCTCTATGTTTAATCGGTGTCATTTGTTTCATGAAATGTTGGTTCAACATCCGATGCCGTATCGGACTGCGATTCAGTTTCATTATCATCGGAAGGAAACCAAACATTTGCATCCTTAATTTCTTGGACATCACCATTTGGATCTCTAAGTGATGTTTCAGGAGCCCTTATGTCGTCCTCAATTGCATGCATTTCCATCTCATCCTCTTGAAATGCAGGGCACTCGGCTGATTGACTTGATGAACTCTCCTCTAATAAGATTATTGAACGTGGGACGATTTTAGAAAAGCCCACCAATCTCGCTTGTCGTTGCGCAAACTTGGATATCCGCAGTAAAACACTTGCTGAGTTTGGGATGCAAGGATGAATGGGTCATATTTCTGCAATCTTCATCGATGGTTCACTTCAACCAAATTGTAGTCGTTATGAACCCTTTTGCCCACAGGAACTGTCGGATCGAACCAATCACAACGAAACAATACAGTTCGTTTCATAGGCCAACCGGGATATTCAACTTCAACCACCTCTACTAACTTTCCGTAATAATCCTGCATATTTGCTCCAACACTTTCTCCTTTAACACACACGCCCCAGTTCTGCGTGCCTCTTGAAGCTGCTAATCGTTCAATCTGAAATTTGTACCCATTAACAAAATAGCCAGTAGAGGTTGTTACGGTCTTCAATGGCCATTGCGATAGACATTTAATGAAAATATTATCGGTTGTGGACCATGGACCGTTTACCTATAAATTAATAAGCTATTCACAACCAATTCGAAAAATAAAAGCCATTATTGAAATTGATTGAGTGATACTACTCACAAATTCATAAAACCAGTAAGCGAACTCCGTTTCTAACTTCTGCCCAATTGCAACTTGACTGATGTCGGGATTCATCTGTCGTTGTCTATCACAATACATCCTTATGGGATGATAAGGATTAAAACTGATGTTAGCAATTAAATATTATGGTATATTGTAATTTAAATTAGAAGTTCCAATTAAGCATTAAAGTATACACTTACTCAATATGGATCGACTTCTCTACAGTTCATTAGGATGTAATAATGTGCTGCATTATACTCCATATCGCTAAGATTTCTTGACTTCTGCCCCCAAATGAACGGCCGATACCTTTAAAAATTGATATTCTACGTCATTAGGTTCTTCGTCCACACATACGTCATCGTTACGACCAAGATTTTGGCTCCTCGTGTGGACGTGACCCTCAAGTAATGCGAGGCAAAAGCTGAAACTTCTTCGACCAAGTGTGCATTGCATATAGAACCTTCAACCCTTGCCTTATTACGCACATTATTTTTTAACTTCTTAAGGTACCTATATGTAAAGTTGAGAAAAAAATTAACCAATTTTCTCGCAATGAAAATATATTTGAAATGTCAATATGTCTTAATGATGTATATATTTACCTCTCGAAAGGATACATCCAGCGATACTGCACGGGACCAGCTATGCTCGCTTCGTATGGCAAGTGAACCGGTAAATGCTCCATTGAGTCAAAAAAACTGGGAGGAAATATTCGCTCCAGCTTGCATGAAATAATTGAATTTCCTCCTCAAGCCTTGCCATGGATGCATAAGTAATGACATATATAAATGCATTACCCGATGCATTCATCACCATTTCTTCATATGTGTTTAGATTCACAAATGGTTCATCAACGAGAATTGACACTTGTTGGCTTGTAACAACTGCTGGAATTTCCTCTGGTTCACCATGACAGTACCAAACTCGTAATCAGGAACAAACCCCTTTTTACACAGAGCACCTTAACAGTTTCGACATCTCTGTAGGCTTTATTCTGACACCTGTGATAGTTGCATGGGCACTTAATCCTAGGCCCATCCATCCATTCAGGTTGGCTACATGCAAATGCGATAAATTCTTCCAATCCATTCAGAAAATCTGGATTAAGCAAGCCATCTTTTATCCTTGCATACATCCACAAGCGAGCCCCGCTCATTTTTGACCGACTTATACAATTTATGGTAAACCATTAAAGGAAACCACATTATAAAACTATATTAGCATTACTAAATATATAACTAAATTATTTCTTTTACACAAAGGTTAATAACAACCATTTAAATAA
>UESW01004583.1:478066-658520 GCA_900491605.1 Calamus simplicifolius | reverse complement strand
TCCAAGAAACAAACTTTAATTACACATTCAACTATGGAATCTGAGTTTGTAGCTTTGGCAGAAACAGGGAAAGAAGCTGAATGGCTAAGGGATTTTCTTTTAGAAATTCCTTTGACATCAAAGAACTTATCTTCTATATCTATATATTGTGATAGTCAAGCCACTTTAGCTAAAGCATATAGCGATACATACAATGGAAAGTCTAGACATATTAGTCTAAGACATGATTATATAAGGAATCTAATTAAAGATGGAATTATCTCCTTTACTTTTGTAAAATCAAGTAAAAACTTAGCGGATCCGTTTACTAAGCCTTTGGTTAGAGACTTAGTGAAATCAACATCTAAAGAGATGCGGCTAAAACTCCTAAGTTAAAAATATATATATATTATCAATGATGGCAACTCAACCTAATATTAGTCAATCACTAGTTATTAGGTTCAATGAGAAAAAAATTATTGATAAATAGAGAAATATCAGCACTAATAAATAAGCCCTATGTAAGATGTAAAGTGCTGAAGTAATGTTACAGTTTGAGGGTTGAGTTAATCAAAAACTCTTAATGAATTTCAGTCTATTTAAGACAAGTATCTTAAATGTAACAAAGATACTGGAAGAAATTCACCTATATGAACTTAGAGATGGTATCGTCTCAAGGAATTTGGAGTTTTTCTTTTTCTAAAAAGTTCATGAATCAGGATGAGCACATGGCCATAACAGTGCTAAGTGAGTTTGGTGTGGAATTTATGAACACAAGAGTTTTTATGTGTGTATATATTACAGTTTTTGTCACTAAAAATAATAGGTTCAAAGCTTTTATGCTACCTACGATTTCGATAAAGTCTTGTGGTACATACACTAAGGTAAAGTTCAAATCAAACGATACTTTACTGTATTAATATAAACCGTTTCTTTTATGGAATATTTCTTTATATTTGAACAAGTGGGGGATTGTTGGATTTATTGTTCAATTATAAAGAAAGAAGATAAATAATAAAAGTGGGTACGAGGCACGTGCATGTGACATATATTTAAATAAGTTTCAAACGGATATATTATTTGAAAGGATATGTCATGATTCAAAAGGATATATCACTCGAAAGGATGATTTAAAAGGATATATCACTCGAAAGAGATACGTCCTTTCATGAAAAGGTGCCTTTCAAAATCAACCGTTATAATTCAAACGGATATATCACTTAAAAAATATATATGTTATGATTCAAACGGATAGATCACTTAAAAGAAATACATCCTTTCATGAAAAGGTGCTTTTGTGTCTATAAAACTAACGATAAATAGAATGAGAGTATTGAATATCTGTTATCTTATCTCTTCTCCAGAAATATTGTGTTCTGATTCCTTAGAGATTTTTCACTGTTGCTTCAGTGCAAATTCTCTCAGAGCTTATCATATCCTAAAAGCTATTTGCAAGATTTAATCCCATAAGCAACTCTGAAGAGAGGAGGAGGGTAAATAACGCTTTAAGGAAAACGTATACATATGTGTTTCAAGTCTTCTCTTATTCCTAAAATTTTTAGTCTTATCCAATCCAAAAAAATTATTTCTTCCCAACAGCTAGTGTTTGTGGTGAGATGGCCTTGGCCACGATACTACTGGTTCTGGTCCTGGAGGTCGTCGATCGACTTGGTTTACGGTTTAAACATTTGAAAAATAGAATGCCCGCGGGGAACCTGTCAATAGGCTTGGCTTAGACCTTTTCAGCAGGTAAACTGGGTCGGATCACCTGACCGTTTATTTTTGAAACGGTAAGAACTTCTTGACTTGTCAACGGATCGTGTCCGTCATGGAACGGCGTTTACGGTTCATGCCGTGTTTGATCCGGTAAGTAGTCTGTGCTAAGAGTAACGATTAGAGATTGTTTGGAGGTCCGTAGTCCATTGCCATAATATTTGTTACATGGTTTCGTTCTGACCGTCCTCTATTCGGCCTTGATTAAATTCAACGTTAAAGATTTGAATTCAGCCGGTAAGATAGCGCGTTTTCTTTTGTTCCACTCGTTGCAATCTAAAATCTATGGCGCAATGCGCCAACGATGCAGTGTCACATGGTTTGAGAAATTACTTGATCAATTGTCTCGCTCACTCCAAACAGAAAATAATATTTTAGAATTTAGATTGCTGCTGCATGCCTCAACCAAGACCTCCGTAATAAGTAATAACAATCTTCCCCGCCAAAGTTGGTATTTAACACGTTATAAACCCTGATTTTATTATGCCATGTTATAAAATAATATGTTATTTTAGAACTAGTCGATCAGAGGGTTTAAATTCTAAAATTATTATTAAAATCAATAGAACAGCAAATATTCCAAGGGTTCTTGTTGTCTAATGATATATATATATATATATATATATATATATATATATATATATATATATATATATATATATATAAAACAAATAGTAGCTAAATAGTCATGATTATTTAACTATTCATCAACTACATTTTACAATCTATAAGGCATATGAATCCGTTGAAGTATATGTGAGATTGTGCATCATATTTAGAATTATCTTTTTTTCCAAACATTTTTTTACTAGAACAAAACATGAGTTAATAAATAAAAATTAAAAAAATATTAAATATATCTTTCAAATATTCAACTACTCAAACTCACAATCATGTACTGCTTATTAGTTATTTTTTTGCCATCCAATATTATATGAGCAACGCATATTAAACAATACATAATGCAGCAAATGCCTTATAATAGAGTCAATGCATCATTATATATTTTATTTAAGAGAAACCATGGCTATTATTTTAGAACATGTTGCTGTTAAAGACCATTCAAATTTATTGTAGCATTTTTAAAATTAAAAAATAGTAAAAAAAATCTCATAACAGTTTATATACAATTTTCGGTTGAAGTACCAAAAAAAAATAAAATTTACACGTCAATGAATTACGGATCAAAAAAAAAAAGTCAGTTATCTTTGTATATCCAATCCTAGTAATGTTTGCATGAATAATTAGGTGGGAAAAACAAAGCACATTCAAACTAACTTCTCGGCAAATTCTTTACCCTCTGTTTGGATGGAGAGAAAACTGGAGAGGAAAAAAAACTAGGAGAGAAAATGAAATTTATCTTGTTTGGATGGAGAAAAAGTCGGGAGGAAAGAAAACTAGAGGAAAAATAAAAGAAAAAAGTTATGGGCCCCACATAAAAGTTTTCTCTTCGAAATCGAGAGATTTCGAAGAGAAAACTTAAAAAGTACTTTTTCATTTTTTTTCATTCCAATATTGACCCTTCCAAAAAACAACCGATTTATTTTTTAATCATCTATAATAAGGATTATTGTCATTGTAAATTATTAAATTTTCTCTCTCTCTATTTTCCTCCCACTTATCCAAACAGAAGGAAAGAAAATATTTTCTCTTTAATTTTTTTTTCTCCTACTTTTCTCTCCTCTCAGTTTTCTTTCCTCCCACTTTTCTTTCCATCCAAACAAAGCATTAACTTTTTTGTAAGACCCCAAAACGATCACACCTTATCTTTTCTCTGCCTTTTCTTGTAATTCCGAAAATAGCCTCAACTGAATTTCGTCGAGCCATTGTGGGAGCCGTGAGCTTAACTGAATCCTGTTAGGCCATTGAGGATGTTGTTGAGCTCAACCAAATTAATTTCAGTAGGCCATTGAACTTAAACAAATTCAATTAGATGGAATGATTCTTTTTTTTTTTTCCCTCGATTTATAGATCTCTTGCCTTCGATCAAACCCATGCAGAGCTTAGCCTTCTTTTCGTTCTCCTCTCATTCTTTCCAACTGGCATCTCTTTAGTATGTTGGTCGGAAGAAGACTCCATACCTATTTTATTCCTTTTGTTAAGCTTTGTGACCAATCCTGCTTGATCTAGTCATCCCAAGTTCACGCCACCTGTGCCCACCATTGAATATGTTGATCATTCCTTCTTCCTCCTCTAGCTTTGATGACCGATGTACCCTTCATTTATATACTATATTAACTAAAATTCTTTTAAATATTGTTTCAATCTTTGAAGGAAAAGGAAGAGAAGAATAAAAGATGAGGAAAGAAAGGAAAGAGAAGAATGGATTGTTATCTTCTCTTTAATTATTTTGAAATGATAAAAGAGAAAAAAAAGAATAATTCATATTTATCTCATTTGATAAAGGGAGAGAAGAAGGATTACAAATATATGTTTATAAAACCATAAATATATCTTTACAATAAATTCCTTTTAAGCAATTGGGGAAGCAAATGATTGAAGCAAATGATTGGTGGAAAACTGAGATCGCCAAATTGGGATGGGATACCTAGCAAAAAAAAACAAAAGAATTGAAGGACATTTCAATAATAAAAAAATAATATTTTTTCAAAGAATTATTAGGGTTAACCCTAGATAGAGAAATAGAATTCAAATTTCAGCCCTATTTTAGACTCCTTACAGAATGGCTCTTGCTAAACTGAATGAGATGAAGGAATAGTTTCAGAAATTACTAGACCGGGGCCTCATTAGACCTGGTTTGTTTCCTTAGCTTGCTCTTGCACTGTTCATAAGAAGGAAGAACGGCAGTTTTTGACTTATATTTATTATCGAGAATTAAACGAAGTAACAGTGTGGAATATGACAACTAGTTTGATCAGTTGCTAGGGGCATAAATCTCTAATTTTCAAAGATGACCTTCACTCTGATTAGTAATAGCTAAAAATTAATATTAAGGATGTATTAAAGACTGATTTCAAAATAAGATAATATGAACATTATGAATTCTTAATCATGTTATTTGGGTTGACAAATAGACCTGCGGCCTTCATAAATATTATAAATCATGATGTTAAAATTCTCCTCAATATACTACGACTTTTTGATAAGAGTGTTAGTTTATGATAGGACGACGATGACAAGTTCTATCTATGATGCTGTGACTCTTTGATGAATACAAGGAATTCTATTTATGAAACTATATTTCTTTGATGGGAGTACAAATTTACGATCGAGTTGCGTCTTTTTTTAACAAAATTAAGATGGTACTAGCGTTTCAGGAAACAAACTCTAATTTCTAAAAATTTTCACTACTTGATTCGCTTAGAAGCACATAAGAATCTCAAATCTCGCCGGCGTGGATAAAGGCAAAGTGATTCTCCATGGATCCAAGCTATCACCATGGAAAAATCATCCTTTAAACTAATATCTGCAGCGATAGAATTTGTTTTGGCGCCCATAATATATATATATATATAGCTCTTGATCTCTATAGACTTAAGCCATAGCTTATGAGATTTTTCATGCACAATAACGGATAACAAGAGAGAGGATCAAACCAGCTTTGCTCAAAGTTCTTCTTGGAGGAGTTTGTTCTAGCAATTATCTTTTAAATGGCTCGACTTATGATTTTCTTGTGATTCATAAAATAAAGCCCAGGGCCTTGTTTTTCCGATAGTAACGCCAGAAAGTGTACGATAGACAAAACTCCAGGAAGGAGCATGCAAAAAGAATAAGATAGTATTTGAAATAGAGGATAAGAGGGGATATCCCCTCTTATTCCTAAAGCCATAACTATAAGGGATAGCTGGGAATAAAATTAACCAAAGGGATAATCCATGGTTAACCATGGGATATCCCATCAATTTATTTCCTAGAAAATATAGAAATAGCTGGTTATTCCTCTAAATAAGAGTAAAAAAAAGTTATCCCATGGATTTACCTTTTTACATTTGATATGATGGGATAGCCAAGGAATATCTCTAGGGATAGCCAGGGACAAACTCTATCCCGTACACTTATCCATTGATAATATTTTTTTCTATCAAACGCTACCTAAGAGAATAAGAGATGTTAGAAACAGCGCCTTGTGCCGACAAGTCAATAAAATAAAGCTGCTAATTCTGTCCTCATTTGGCATGCAAGGCCGATCCATTCAGATGCCAAATTAATAAATTTCTCAATGTTGACGAGAAAAGAGAACTTTGGTACTAGGAAAACAAATTGTCGATTCAAAAATTGATGCATCTTTATTTAATTTCCTTTCATCTCAGAATTAAACCACTCTAAGCAAATACATCCCCTCTAAAATTACCGTATCTACAGAAAGGAACTTTAGATTACAGAACAAAATGTAAAGTAGTATTTTAAACAGTTTGGGAAAAATTAGAACAGCTTGCCAGCGAACTCTTTAATATCTTCATCTTTACACAAGGGGGAAGCATACGATGCCAGGTATCTGAGCTCAGGAAGGCTCCTTCCCAGCTGCAATGCCATCTTCATCTCAAACAACTCCCCATTCTCCCTTTTCTGCACATCTCTTTCCTCCAAATTTGACTCGATTTCTTCTTCTAACCGCCGGTAGAAGCCGCCGAGGTTGCGGGACAGCTCAAACACCATTCCCACCTGCCCACCATGCTCCAAGGTATTCACTACGGCTGCAAGCGCCCCTCCGACGACGCCGAGCAACGGAGGCAATTGGCCAAGAGCCGGAGAGCCAATCAAACCGGCACCGATCGCAGCCAGGCCAGCGAGCAGCGGGCCTGATGTGGCTAAAGTCTTATTAATCTTCAATACCAGCTTCCCAACCTCACGTACTCCTCCTCATCTTTCACCTTCAGTACTCTCAGAACGCCCTTCATCTCCTCTTCCAGCTCCTTGCTCCAGCCATTGCTTCCCGCCTCATCGACGTATTTTTGACGTCTCTCTTGCCGCCTTAGTTTAGGCCACCATCGAGTGGGCTCTACGGTTTCAGGGAACTTCTCCAGCATCCCGGGGAGCAAAGGCAGCGGGTAAGCCTTCTCGAGTGCGAGCATCTTCTCCATAGCCTCCTCGACATCCAGCTCGGTAGGGGCTCCGAGGGCGAGTGTCGCGTGTATCGATCTCTCGAGCTGCTTCCACAGACGGGTCGCATTCCTTTGTTCTTCGGTCAGCTGGGAAGGCTGGATCTTGTTGACGACCAGCATCATCCCGGTTGCAGCGGTGAACAAGACCACGGAAGAGATCTTGAAGGCAAGGAGGTGGGGTGCGGCTTCGCCCAATGGGATGGACGAGATTCCAGTCATGAGGGATGCAGCGAGGCTGATGGAGTTGATGGAGTGGAGGAAGAGGTGATTCCAGTTGTTCCTCTGTGCTCCGATGATGGCGTGCATCTCTGCTCGATCCGCGACTGCCTCGGCAATGGCATGAAGCTTGGTGATGATCAAATCTTCACCTTTGTTAGGCGAGGCGGTATGTGTTCGACTTTGCCTGGTGGCTGGGTTCTCTTCTCTCAGGATAAGATCCCCCATGGCGATGTTGGTGGGCAGCTTTGGAAGGGAGATCCTACCCTTGATTCCGACATTAGAGGGGGCATGAAGGCTCGCAGAGAACCTGCTGCTGCGATATGGTAGTGATGATGATTCTGCTACTGCTGCCGCCGCCGAAGATGATAATTGAAGAGCTGCCATCTCTGAGTTTCTGCTGCTTTTCAACTTCAGATTTCTTTCTTCCTTCGGAGTTGTGGTTTGTGTTGGTTTTTGATCTTGGGATGTTAGAAGGGCTTATGTTTGTGGTGAGATGGGAAGGTGGCGTCTATATTTATAATGGCCTTGGCCGTGATACCGATTCTGGTCTTGGAGGTCGTCGATTGACCTGCTTTACGGTTTAAACATTTGAAAAATAGAATGTCCGCGGGGAACCTGTCAATAGGCTTGTCTTGGACCTTTTCAGCTGGTAAACTGGGTCCCGGTCGACCCTGGACCCTGACCTGACCGTTTATTTTTGAAACGGTGAGAACTTCTTGACTTGTCAACTGATCGTGTCCGTCATGGAACGGCGTTTACTGTTTGCCGTGTTTGATCTGGTAATTAACTAATTATTATGTGCTAAGAGTAACGGTTGGATTCTTTGGAGGTCCGTAGTCCGTTGCCGTCATATTTATTACGTGGTTTCTTTCTGACCGTCCCCTATTCGGCTTTGATTAAAGATTTGAATTGAACCAGCAAGACAGCGCGTTTTCCTTTTGTGTCCCTCGTTGCAAAAGGCAGTAACTTACCAATGTATGGTGCCATGGTTTTTGAAAACCAGATCGGTCGATCGGACTTTTTCAATTAAAATTCATCGTCTAATCTAATTTTATTATTAAAGTTCACTTTTATATAATTTAATAAAAATTTTAAAAATTATTAAAATGAGTTACAAAATTTTGGTTCAATCTCGATTTAATGATTTTTAATTTTGATAAATAAAATTAAGATTAAATTTTTTAAAAATTTTAATTTTTTATTTTGATTTAATTTGTATAAAAAATAATTCATCTATAATTTTAAAAATTTTTTTATAATTTTTATATTATATAATTTTTTAAATAGAATATAAGTTTTAAATATTTTTTATAATTTATATTTTATAATTTATAATTTTTATATTATTAAATTAAAAATTAATTATGATATTATTTGATTCGATCAAATTAGTTTATTCAGTCAAATTGATTAATTTATGATTTAAAAATCAAATCAATTTTATTATTCAATCTAATTTTTAAAACATTGTATGATACAATGCGCAAAATGCTGTCACATGATTGCGAGGGTCTCCCTTCAAAAACTGGGTAGTAGGACTGACCCAAATTAAACATTCTTTGCATTAACGAGGACGTCACTATGCGAAGAATTTCTTGATCAATTGACTCGCTGACTCAAACAGAGAATAATATTCTAGATTTCTAGTAAATATCACATCAGTACATGATTGGCTGAGCTTATTTCTAAAATCATAAATATACCTTATAATAAAAAAATCTAAATACTTTCCTTTAGATGATATGGGTTCATCATGGTTTTCTTTCCTTGGCGATATTCGAAGGGCCATCCAGTAGTAGGATGGCCTTTAGGCTGCTACAGTCTATTAGATCTGGTTATCACGGAACCAACTTATCTCAATGATAATAGTATATCTTTCCACAAGATTGTGCGGAAAGTCAGATCTCTATTGGTGAAATTCGCACATCATCGCAATGCTTTTGATTCTGATACCTTGGCCACTGAGGTTCCCCTGCTACTTCGGCAGCGAATCGGCATACGATTTTCATCTCTTGGGAGCCCTTCCTTCCGGGTTTGTCAAAATCAACTTCGATGAAAGTATGCGAGGAAGACTAGTTGGTTCAGCTTTTATTATCCAAGGGATCGATGGAGCTTTGATGTCGGCAGGTGGTTTTGGTACCCTCTACTCCTCTGTCCCTATGGCTGAGCTTTATGCAGCTTGTGCTGGTATTGCCTACGCTTCTCGGATTCTTCATGCGCATAGTCTTCTCATTGAAGGGGACTCGCTAACTGTTGTCCGGTGGATTCGTAAGGAAAGCTACAACCAAGTCCCTATCAATCCGCTTCTCCATGACATTTAGTCTATTCTTTGGAAAGCCCACAGAGCCCAGATTCGGCATATCTACTGTGAAGCCAATTCATTGGGTAGTGGCTTCTGTGGCCCATCAAGCTGGGTTTTGGATATGGAACCAGGGTGACCCCTATCACGTAGTACTTAAGCAAATCCTATATTCTGACTTATCTAGGTTGACTCGTAATAGGACAGTGTGATCACCCGTCTTTATCAAAAAAAAATCTAAATCAATTTATAACGCACCTTTGAAAAGTTAGGACAAAAAATATAAATATATCCCTTTTATCTTTTTTATCCTCTAATTTGGGGTTTAAATAAATTTAAGTATTTATGGGACAATGGAGGAGAATGAGTAATCCTTTCTCCCTTTCCTTCTTTTTTTTTTTTTTTCTTTTTTTTTCCCCTCCATGCTAAACAAGGTTTTTTAATACTTTTTATCATTTCTTTCCTTTTCCTCCCCTACATTGATCTTCATTTAAATAGATCCTAAATTTCTTTTGATCGAAGCTGATTGACCGAGTCCTTAGTAATAATTATTTTAATTAACATATATCATTATAATTATGAGTGTAGATGGCTCAAGAAAGTAGATGTTACCATGGCAAAAGACCTACTAGATTTGCTGATAGCTTCACAATTTGGTAAGATATGGATCAGTCGATGTGTACCCCATACTCACCAACTAATATTACCCACAAATAAAAGGATTGCGAGGTAGAGATACCTGAGGTTCACCTTAGGAAATAGGCTTACCTCTTTCCCTCTCAAATGATGCAAGTTATTATGAATCCAATGTAGCAACAAGCCTGTTACTATATTTGATATGATGAACATAATAGAGATATAATAGTAGTTGCAATATATAGTAACATGAATTCATATAACAACAACTGTCATAGCAATAATAGGAACCACAATAATAGATACAATCCTAGAATACCAGAGCCAAATAGGAGCTCGA
The DNA here is from genome assembly GCA_900491605.1 of Calamus simplicifolius. Taxonomy (NCBI): domain Eukaryota; kingdom Viridiplantae; phylum Streptophyta; class Magnoliopsida; order Arecales; family Arecaceae; genus Calamus; species Calamus simplicifolius. The sequence continues at coordinate 648,211 of UESW01004583.1, read as the reverse complement.
TCCATATTAATTTAACAAATTTTACTAAGTTTGATCCATCAATAGTTAGATGTTTTTCAAATCCGTTAGAAGTTGAGTGTTAATTAAAAGAAACGGAAAAAGTGTTTGAAGCGCTAAAGTGTTTGAATGCAAACAAAGCCACTTTCTTCTCTTTTGTGCCATTAGGAGAATCAAATGATTGGTAGAAATCTGAGATTGATAAATTGGGATGGGATGTACCATCCTTTACATGGGAGAAATTTAAGGTAGTCTTTTATAATAAGTACTTTGCTTAGAGTGTCCGTCGTTAGAAATTAAATTATTAAGTTTCATCGGCTTAAGTAGTGTAACAGAAAAGCTACCCAATGTGTGACAAAATTTGAGGAACTATTCCATTATGCTTAAAGCCTAGCTTGAGAAGACGGTGATCACATAGTAAAATTTGAAAATGGAGTCCAACATTAAGTACCCAATTTTGAACTATATATCTACCTATTAGGATGTGGTGAATAAGGCCACGATTATAGAAAAAGGGCTTAATGATGCTCAAGTTGAAAGAGAAAGATTGTTAAAGAAAATGGAGTAGATCAAATGGGCTATCGGGTCAAAGCAATAAAATTATTAATGACTCTAGAAAAAAAAAGGCCAACTACTACTATCGAAAATCAAAACAGTGCTTTCCGACAATTTCGATGCGGTGGACCCATTATCAAAGTACTTGTGTTGCGGTCAGATCACATATGATGAACGTCGGACAGGCTAGGATCACCGTGTGCGCAGAGAGGCCACCGTCTTCCTTCTGAAACCTGCAAAAAGTCCCGGACCGGTGGTTCCGATGGGGACCCTCCGATGCCCAAGTTAGTGAGTTGCCGAATAGGGATATGATTTTTTGTAGAATTGTTTGAGAGGAAGTTCCAGAGAGAGAGTCCCTTTGCATGGAGCTCGGGTCCTCTTTTTATACCTGTTGGGGATCTCGTTTACCTCGGTCTGTTGGAACCGTCGAATCCGTCCTGTTGTGATGTTTCATCGAATGGCAAGTCGTTGGACTGTTGCTGGATAAGGGCCGCTTACAGCGGTAACTGCCTATCAGGCTAACACTTGCCCGTGATTTTGGTGAGCGAGGTGCTTAGATTGCGGGGGTTGTACGAGATTACATTGTGTATGTGGGAGATACTGCGGGCCGACGCTGGGGGCCGATGCGGAGGCTGGAGCCAATGCAGGAGGCCGGAGTCAGAGTTCCAGCACAGGAGGTCGGCGCTGAGGGCTGACGCTGGGGGCCGGCACTAGAGGCCGACGCTGGACGTCTGTCTTTGGTGTTAACGCGTAACTTTGATGCCGACGCTGGGTGCCGGTCTTTGGCGCTGTTGCTGGAGGCCGACGCTGGAGGCCGACACTGGAGGACGGCACTGGAGGCCGATGCTGGAGGCCGGCGCTGGAGGCCGACGCTGGAGGCCGACGCTGGAGGCCGACGCTAGAGGCCGGCACTGGATGCCGGCACTGGAGGCCTTGGGTTTTGTTGTCACATCATTGCTTTCGAAAACCGCGCAGAAGATAATACTACCCCGGGGAAACGGCCAGCCGTATCAGATGCCCCCTCGCCCCTGAGATGGGTGAGCGTTTACTTACCCGCGAAAGGGGTGTGAATATCCTCTAGGTGGCCGGTTTTCGCTCCATTATTTCGCCTTTGTTGGGATTAGGGAGGATTTCCCTCGGGCAGTGCTACGAAAAGGCGAACGGTATCATTGCGATAAGGTTAATGCCCCCCTTTTCATTGGTGGTCTTTTCGAGCTTATCGCATTGGCAGGTCGTCGAAACGCCTCCCAACTGAAGATGGACGCATGGTCAGATCGGACGATCGTGGGGTGTTTCGAGATGGCATCATGAGGACAAATAGCCCTTATCTTCCTATCTTCCCCACTTCTTCCGCCGTTGCCCCCTTTTGAGTTCGCCAGCGTTTCTGTCTCTCGTTCATTCTCTCCGTGCTCTGTTCTTGGCTCAGTTTTTCTTTTCAGGTTAGTTCCCATGGCTTCCTCTCCTTCTTGCTCCATTTTTGGTTCCTGGGGGGGTTCCCACCATCCTTCCCAGACTTCCGATTCCCTGTCCAGCCAATGGTCCACCCCTTCTTCTAACCATTCACCGGAGCAACGACCAGTCAATCGTCCCCTAACCGGGATTCGTCCGGCCGGCGGGTGGACTTCCGTCCGGAACCGGTCGATGGCTGCCGGTCCTTCTAGGGTTGCCAAGGAGTCCCTCGAAGGGACTGCGTCCTCCATGTCTACTCAAGACATAGCAAACTTAAGGGCCAGGTATGGCTTCCCTTCAGACCTTCATCTGTTCTTCCCCACCCCTAACGACAGGGTAACCTCTTCCCGTTCCGGAAGGGTTGCTTTGTACGGAGCCTTTTTTAAGGCCGGGCTTCGGTTACCGATCTACCCTTTCATTCTTAATCTTCTAGACCGGTACTCCTTGACCCCTTCCCAACTAGTTCCCAACTCCATCCGAACCATTGTTGGTTTTTTAGTACTCTGCCACCTGCAAGGCATTGAGGCTAGTATTTCCCTATTCCGCAGCTTCTATACCCTTCGCAAATAGTCGGATTGGTGGTCCTTCACCCCTAGGTCTAATAGGATTCTTAAACTGTGCCTTCCTACCTCCGTTAAAGGGTGGAAGGACAAGTTTTTCTTTGCGGACATCAGCGGGGTTCGTGGAAGCTGGGGGATGCCCAACATCGACGCCAATAGGGACCCCTCCATCCTTCCACGAGACCGGATGGCGTTTGGGCAGCTTCTGACTGCCAACATTCCTCGGTGTAATAAGCTTTTAGCCGAGGAGAATCTTCACCGTGCCGGTCTAATTCCCATGAGGGGTGAGCACTAGACTACTCGCCTTTCTCCTCTGCTTCTCTTTTTCTCTCTTTTTTTTTTTTTTTTTTTTAAACTATCCTTTGCTTGTGTAGGGATGGCGTCGATGCTGCATAAGCTTAAACAGGTGGCCGCCAGGAAGAGGAAGGCTGCAGGGACTGCGTCTCCTGCCGAAAGGAGGGCCGCTGCTAAAGTTCCCAGGAGGGCCGACACTGGGAGGGTTGGCGCTAGGGAGACCGACGCTGGGGAGGCCGACACCGGAGGGGCTAAAGTTGTGAAGCCCCTCCATGCCAAGGTCTTGAAGAAGGGCGGCCCCAAAAGGGCCGACGCTGAGGAGGCCGAGGCCCAGGGGGCCAAAACAGGGGAATCCTTGCGCGTAGGCGAGGCGGCTCAAACCCAAGCCGATGAACCCGTCGCGGCAAACGCGGCGAAGGCCGGGGCTGGCAAGGAGGTGGAACGGAGCCCACCAGAGAGAGAATCTCCAGCTTCGGCACCTCCAATTATCTTGCTCGACCTATCTCCCGAGGGGAGACGCCGTCTCCCACGTTCAAAGAGATGGACAAAACTTCGGCAGCAATAGCGGCGGCTCCAATCGCTGCCCTGCCCCCCGCGGGGGCGACAGCCGAAGCGCCTCCGCCAGCGAAAGAGCTGGAGGCGACAGGCTCAGAGGGGGAATCAGCCTCTGTAGGTCCGACGTCCAGGGAGGAGAGGGGCGTCGATCCTTCCTTCCAGTCGTTGCTGGCAAACCACGGCCGCTGGGCTGCACGGATCATGGAGGAAGCCTCGGTGGTTGAGGTGCAAGAATACCTCCAAGGTCAAGGGAGAGTCGCCTTTTTTCATGAAGCCTCGGTGGCGCATCTCTGGGTGAGTTTCTGTGCCATTATTGTCCTTTTCCTTCCCCCCTTTTTCTTTCTTTATATCTGGATATTTTTTCCAGGCCTTGAATTCTCTTGTCGCCCTTAAAAACCTCTGGACTCTGAGCGACACCGCCATTGAACAAGCGCGGGAGGAGATGGTCTCCCTCCAAGTCAAAGCAGAGAAGGCGGCGATGGCTCTAGAAGATACTCGGGCCACCCTGAAGGGTGAGATCGAGGTTACTCGGCTTAGAGCCGAAAAGGCTGAATATGCGCTGGAGGTTGCTCAGCGCCGTGCCGCCAATGAGCTGGACAATGCTCAGGTGGCAGAGGAAAAACAAAGAGCGGCTGAGGAGAAGCTGAGGGCGGCAGAACTGGAGGTATGTATTTTAAAGACTCAACTGAGTTCTGCCTCCGCTGAGACAAATGCGGCCAAGGAAGCCACCCGCCAATACGTAACTAAAATTACGGATCTGGAGGTGGCAGTGGCGGAGGCCCAGAGGAGGGCCATCAAGGCTGAAAAGAAGGGGGCCGATGCCGTAGAAGATTATAAGAAATCCGAAGCCTTCGACAATGAGGTAGCCGAGTCAGCGGCGCTAGCTTATGACGCCGGCTTCCAAGACTGTAAAGATAAAATCTAGGAGCTTTACGACCTAGAGGATATCGAGGGGCTGAAGCCCGATGATGTTCCTGAGGATGACGCCCCGGCTTCGGATGGTCATTAACAGCTTTTGGTTTTTCTCCTTGTATCGGTTGTGCCTGACTTGAGTTGGCAATTTTGTAACCTTTACTATCAATGAATGTTTTTAATCTCTTTCGCCCCTTCGATTATGATTAACTTCATTTGTTCAAACTGTTGTGAACCGCCAATCGATAGGATTATGTATAGTAGGTTACGCTAAATAGGACCGCGAGCCGTGACGCTGTCCTAAGTGTTGATAAGACCAATATTCGGTGGTAACGCGGGTGTCAGTTGCTATTGCCAACGCGGGGCGCCGGTCCTTAGTGCCAACGCGTAGTTGGTCTTTGCTGCCGACGCTAAGTGCCGGTCTTTGGTGCCAACGCGTAGTTGGTCTTTGTTGCCGACGTTGGGCATCGGTCTTTTGTGCCAACACGTAGTTGGTCTTTGTTGCCGACGTTGGGCGTCGGTCTTTTGTACCAATGCGTAGTTGATCTTTATTGCCGACGTTGGGCGTCGGTCTTTTGTGCCAACACGTAGTTGGTCTTTGTTGCCGACGTTGGGCGTCGGTCTTTTGTACCAATGCAGTTGGTCTTTATTGCCGACGCTGGGCGTCGGTCTTTTGTGCCAACGCGTAGTTGGTCTTTGTTGCCGATGCTGGACGCCGGTCTTTTGTGCCAACGCGTAGTTGGTCTTTTGTTGCCGACGCTGGGCATCAGTCTTTTGTGCCAATGCTGAGTTGGTCTTTTAACTGCGGAGCGGATCCGGTCTTTGGTGCCAACGCGAGTTGGTCTTTATCGCCGATGTGGGGGCGTCGATCTTTTGTGCCAACGCGTAGTTGGTCTTTTATTGCCGACGCTGGGCATCGGTCTTTTGTGCCAACGCGTAGTTGGTCTTTTGTGTCGACGCTGGGTGTCGGTCTTTTGTGCCAACGCGTAGTTGATCTTTGTTGCCGACGTTGGGCGTCGGTCTTTGGTGCCAACGCATAGTTGGTTTTTATCGCCGACGTGGGGACGTCGGTCTTTTGTGCCAACGCGTAGTTGGTCTTTGTTGCCGACGCTGGGCGTCGGTCTTTTGTGCCAACGCGTAGTTGGTCTTTTGTGCCAACGCGTAGTTGGTCTTTGTTGCCGACGCTGGGCGCCGGTCTTAGGTGCCAACGCGGAGTTGGTCTTTGACTGCCGGAGCGGATCCGGTCTTTGGTGCCAACGCGGAGTTGGTCTTTGCCGACGCGGGGGCGTCGGTCTTTTGTGCCAACGCATAGTTGGTCTTTGTTGCCGACGTTGGGCGTCGGTCTTTGGTGCCAACGCCGCCGACGTTGGTCTTTTGTGCCAACGCGTAGTTGGTCTTTTGTTGCCGACGCTGGGCGTCGGTCTTTTGTGCCAACGCGTAGTTGGTCTTTTATGCCAACGCGTAGTTGGTCTTTGTTGCCGACGCTGGGCGCCGGTCTTAGGTGCCAACGCGGAGTTGGTCTTTGACTGCGGAGCGGATCCGGTCTTTGGTGCCAACGCGGAGTTGGTCTTTATCGCCGACGCGGGGGCGTCGGTCTTTTGTGCCAACGCATAGTTGGTCTTTTGTTGCCGACGCTGGGCGTCGGTCTTTTGTGCCAACGCTGGGAGCCGGTCTTGAGTGCCAATGCGGAGTTGGTCTTTATCACCGACGCGGGGGCGCCGGTCTTAGGTTAAACATACTCATTCGAAAATAAGAACATGTTTATTATTCATGCATCAAACAGATTCAAATTAATAACGATAGAGTTCTATTGATAGTACCGGCGTAAGTTGTCGGCATTCCAAGTTCGAGGGAGCGGTTTCCCGTCTAGCTCTTCGACTTTATACGCCCCATGGTGGAGCACCTCCTTGACACGGTATGGTCCTTCCCATTTTGGTGCTAGCTTGCCCCCTTCCGTCGGCTTTGATACTTCAGCTCTTCGTAGGACAAGGTCTCCTGGCCGGAATGTCTTGGGTCGCACCCGAGAGTTGTAGTGTTTGGCCACTCGCTGACGGAACGCTGCCATACGAAGTTGCGCTTGATCTCGCAATTCTTCCACCAAATCCAGATCAGCCCTTAGCTGGTTTGAGTTGCTTTCTTCGTGGTATAATTCCGTCCGGGGACTAGGAGCTCCTATTTCCACGGGGATGACCGCCTCGGTCCCAAAGACCAAGCTGAAAGGGTTTCCCCTGTGGTGCTCGCGGCGTCGTGTGGTAGGCCCACAGCACACTGGAAAGTTCTTCCACCCAGCGCCCTTTACAGCTATCTAGCCGAGCCCTGAGCCCTTGGAGGATGATGCGATTGGTCACCTCGGCTGCGCCGTTGGTTTGGGGATGCCCTACTGAGGTGAATCGGTGACGAATGCCCAGGCCCTCGCAGAATTCCCGGAAGGCCGTGTTATCAAACTGTCGGCCGTTGTCTGTAACTAGGGTGTGCGGTAACCCGAACCGGCACACCACGGATTTCCAAAAGAAAGCCCTTACTTTGGCTTCCGTGATCTTAGCGAGAGCTTCCGCCTCGATCCATTTAGTAAAATGATCGACGGCCACAACTAGGAACTTACGTTGTCCGGAGGCAGGAGGGAAAGGTCCCAGGATGTCCATGCCCCACTGTGCGAAGGGCCACGGTGCAGCTAGAGGGGTCAGCTGAGACGCCGGTTGATGTTGGACGTTGGCATGACGCTGGCAGCTGTCACATCTTTTAACGAGCTCAGATGCGTCCTCTTCATTGTCAACCAATAATACCCCTGACGTAGAGCTTTATATGCAAGAGCCCTGCCCCCCAGATGGCTTCCGCATATCCCCTCGTGTATCTCTCGCAAATATAATTGGCGTCGGTGGGACCGACACACCTGAGGATAGGGTATGAGAATGACCTTCGGTAGAGCTTTCCCTCCATAAGGAAGAACTTTGGGGCCCGTCTTTTAAGTTTCCTAGCTTCGGCAGGGTCTTCTGGGAGGATGCCCTCAGTAAAGTATTGAACATAGGCGTCCATCCAGGAGGGCTCCTGCTCCACTGGTAAGTTTCTCTTGGTACATCAATACTCGGGGCTTCTAAGTGCTCCACATAAGCCTTTCCCAACATCCCATCAGCTGAGGCGGCAAGATGGGATAAGGCGTCGGCTCTAGCATTCTCTTGTCGAGGAATGTAGCTGACGCTGAAGTGAGTGAAGGGGGAAACCATTGAGTGCACCATTCTAAGTAGCGGGCCATGATGGGATCCTTTGCCTCGTATTCCTTTGTAATCTGGCCGGCAACCAGTTGGGAGTCGGTGAAAGCCCTAAGGCGTTTCACCCCAAGCTCTCGAGCCAATCTTACTCCGGATAACAAAGCTTCATATTCCGCCTGATTATTAGTGGCTGGAAAGAGGAAGCGAAGTGCACACTCGGTCACAACCCCATCCGAGTTGGCCAAGATGAGGCCTGCTCCGCTCCCTTGAGAGTTCGATGCCCCATCCACATGAAGGACCCACTCATCATCACTGGTTCCGAGGGGCTGAGTGTCCGTAGGAGGTTCTTTAGGTGCTCCTTCCCCAAGTACATTCGACCAAAAAATCTGCCAAGACTTGAGACTTCATGGCCGAACGAGGGCGAAAAGATAGATCAAACTCCCCCAGCTTGAGGGCCCACCTTGCCAGCCGGCCGAAGTATCGGACGAGCTAGAACTGTCTTCAGAGGCTGGTCTGTGATCACCGCGATGGGTGGGCTTGGAAGTACGGCCGCAGACGCTGGGCAGACACGATCAATGCAAAGATGATTTTTTCCATGTTTGAGTATCGGTCTCTGCATCATGAAGCACCTTACTTGTATAGTATACTGGCCTTTGTGTGCCATCAGTGTCCACACGGACCAGCACAGAGCTAACAGCTTCAGGAGAGGCCGCGAGGTATAGAAGGAGTTCTTCTCCACCCGTCGGCTTGGCTAGCAGTGGCGGGGTAGATAAGAATTCCTTTAACCCTTCGAACGCCTCCTGGCATTCTTTCGTCCATTCGAACTTGTTGATTCTGCGAAGCGCCTTGAAGAAAGGCAGACACCTTTCAGCGGACTTGGATAGGAAGCGGCTTAGGGCGGCTACTCTTCCTGTCAGGCGCTGTACTTCCTTCTTGTTGGCAGGAGGCCTCATGTCCAAGATGGCTTGGACTTTGTCCGGGTTTGCTTCGATCCCCCTCCGGGTCACCATGAAACCCAAAAACTTCCCAGCTGTCACCCCAAATGCACACTTGCGAGGGTTCAGCTTCATCTGGTACCGACGAAGGTTGTCAAAAGTTTCTGCTAGGTCCGCGATGTGGTCACTGGCATGAACGCTTTTTGTCAGCATGTCATCCACGTACACTTCCATGTTACGCCCTATCTGACCTTCAAAGACCTTGTTCATCAGCCTCTGGTAAGTGGCTCCCGCATTCTTTAACCCGAAAGGCATTACCTTGTAGCAATATAGACCCCTTTTCAGTTATGAAGGAGGTAGCTTCTTCATCCGCCGGATTCATCCGGATCTGGTTGTATCCAGAGAAAGCATCCATGAAGCTAAGGACCTCATGGCCGGATGTAGCGTCCACCAGTTGATCGATTCGAGGCAGGGGAAAGCTGTCTTTGGGGCATGCCTTGTTGAGGTCGGTGAAATCTACGCACATTCTCCAGCTTCCATTGGCCTTGCGGACTAGCACCACATTAGCCAACCATTCGGGGTAGTGGACCTCCCGAATATGGCCCGCAGCCATTAACTTGCGGATCTCCTCGTCGATAGCTTTCTGTCTGTCTGGAGCAAAGTTTCTCTTTTTCTGTCGGACCGGCCGACACTCTGGCTTGAGGTTAAGTCGATGGGTGATTACTTCTTCAGGGACGCCCGGCATGTCTGAGGATGACCATGCGAAGACGTCGGTGTTGGCACGCAGGAAAGTAAGAAGTTGATGGCGTGCCTCCTCTGGGAGCAATGCCCCCAGCTGAACAGTCCTTGCCGGGTCATCACCCAAGGGGAGGGTTAGAAGGTGCTCTGCCGGCTCTCCCCTTCTTCCCAACTCCCTAGGATCGAGCGACTCAGAGGCTGTTGCTGACTCCGCGTCAGCGGGCTGGGAGACAGATGGTAGCAAGGCGGAAGTGGGCTTTGCTCCCCCTTCATTTCTCCGATCCCTTCATTGGTGGGGAACCTTACCAATAATCTCTTAGTGGAGATCACGGCATCCAGCAGATTCAACCCCGGTCTTCCCAAGATGGCGTTATAAGCCAGCGGGACCCGGACCACCAAGAAGTTTATGACCACGGTGCTCTGACATGGAGGGTTCCAGCCGTGACCGGGAGAGCAATTTCGCCTTCGACGCTCACTGAGTCTCCCGTGAAGCCCATTAGCGGGCAACGGGTCGGAGTAAAGACCTTGATAAGTTCATCCGAACAAAAGCCTCATAACTCAAGACATCCACAGAGCTCCCACTATCAATTAAAATTCTTTTTACAGGATGTTTGGCTATAGTCATGGACACCACGACGCTGTCGTCATGTTTATTAACTACCCCATCTAGATCCTTTCCGAAGAAAGGAATTACAGAGTCTATTCCCTCTCGCTGCCTCTTCGAACCACCATCCGCTCCCCAGGAAATCATAGCTATGGTCTTTTCAGTTGGAGCATTATCCACGCCAGCCGGGCGACTCGGAGGCACCGGGGGCCCGTCGCGGGAGATTTCCCCTTCGAACAAATTGCCCAGGTGGCCTTGCTGAACCAGCTCCTCGATGGCCTTTTTTAGATGGCGGCAGTCCTCGGTGTCGTGGCCGTAGTCTCGGTGGTACCGGCAGTAAAACTCCTTGTTGCGGGGGCCCCCGGACTTCAAGGGAGCCGGACGCTTGAAATAAGGTTCCTCCTCGATCTCCAGTAGGATGTGAGAGATGGGAGCCATGAGGGGAGTGAACTGCTCTTTAGGAACCAGCGCCTGTGGCCGGCGATCTGAGCGTCGTGGAGGCTCGGGCTTCCGAGGTTGTGCACCAGCGCGGTCAGAAGGCGGTGGTTTATTACTGGGGTTCTTGTCAACTTCTCTCCTGGAAGAATCTGCTTCGTCAGCGCGGATGTACTTCTGTGCCCGGCTCAGAAGCTCGGCGTAGGAACGCGGAGGCTTCTTATCCAGGGAGTAAGCGAATCTGGACGGGCGAAGTCCTCTCTTCAGGGCCAAGGTGGCTACGGAGTCTTCCAGGTTGTACACCTCCAGCGCTGCTTCCTTAAATCGAGCGACGAAATCCTTTAAGGTCTCGCCACTCTTCTGCTGGACAGCAAAGAGGCTATCGCAACTCGTGGGATCTTTCGACAGGCATCAAAATGAGCCAGGAAGGATCGCTCAAGTTGCCGAAACGAGTTGATGCTGCGTGGGGGCAGACGGGAGTACCACGCGCGTGCCGCCTTGCGGAGCGTGGCCGGAAGGCGACGCATAAAAGGAATCCGTCGCTCCCTGGACCTGCATGAGGACCTTGTAGCTTTCCAGATGGTCCAGGGGGTCCGTCGTTCCATCATATGGATCCAATTGAGGGAGACGGAACCGGGGGGGGACCGGTTCCTCCATGATATGGGAAAGCGGGGGGCGACGCTCATACTCCGCCGCGTAAGGATCGGCGATCCGGCGGCTGAGCTCGTCCAACCGTCGATGATACTCGTCAAGCCTTTGCTCGGCCCGACGGGTGGTTTTCCGGGGAGTGCCACCTCGGGATGAATCGGAAGAAGAGGATCGCCGGCGCAAAGAACGTGCCCGCTTGGACTCTTTTCTTCTGATCGGTGGTGGGAGGGAGACCGCCGTCGCTTCGAGGTCCCTTGATGAGGTTCGGGGGGTGAGCGGTGGGAGACCTCAGGCGGGGTCCCTCCTTGGTGAGACTGGACTGTTCCTCGCACCCCTTCGTCCAGCACAGGGGGTTGAGTTACAGCAGCCAAATAATGCTCTTGCAGCCCCCGGACCATCGTCATCAGATCCTGGACCTGGTGGGCTAGAACCTCAAGCCGGTCAGGTTGGCTTGTCGGTGCAGGGGGCGGAGCATGGGGATTGGCCTCCGAATGCTCAGCCCGTGGGATGCGCCCGGCTGCCTGACTGGAGGAAGCCTCTTGTGCTCGTGTAGTCACCATCGCTTCCTTTGCAAAATTGGAGGGGTTCCAGGGAGAATTTTTGACCTGGTCTTCCCCCCTTCCTGGCGCGCCAATCTGTTGCGGCAGATCACATATGATGAACGTCGGACAGGCTAGGATAACCGTGTGCGCAGAGAGGCCACCGTCTTCCTTCTGGAACCTACAAAAAGTCCCGGCCTACCGAGGGGGGCAAGCTGTCCCCCAACTGAGAAGGTCCCTACCGCACCATCGAAACACTTCACCGAGGGGCATGCAAACTAGAAGAGCTTGACGGGAAGCCTGTTCCACGTACCTGGAATGTGGATGACCTCCGCCAGTATTACCAATGTACTCCCAGAAGCAAGAGTAATAAAGAAAGCCCCTTTTGACGCCACAGTTTGTTCTCCCTTGCGCCAAGTCTCTCAAAAGGAGCTCACAGGCATCGCGGCCCACGGGACACCACTCGGTCCCGGCACGGCGGTACCCCCGAGTCGGTCAAGTCCCTAAAGGCTCTGTACCTGGCTGAGTCGCCACTTGGGCGGCACACAAACCCCCAAGCTGGTTCAAAAGGAGCTCACTAGCATCGCGGCCCACGGGACACCACTTGGCCCCGGCACAGCGGTGCCCCCGAGTCGGTCAAGACCCTAAAGGCTCCGTACCCGGCTGAGTTGCCACTTGGGCGGCAAACAAACCCCCAAGCTGGTTCAAAAGGAGCTCACTGGCATCGCGGCCCACGGGACACAACTCGGCTCGGGCACGGCGGTGCCCTCAAGTCGGTCAAGCCCCTAAAGGCTCCATACCCGGCTGAGTTGCCACTTGGGCGGCACACAAACTCCCAAGCTGGTTCAAAAGGAGCTCACTGGCATCGCGGCCCACGGGACACCACTCGGCCCCGGCACGGCGGTGCCCCCGAGTCGGTCAAGTCCCTAAAGGCTCCGACCCGGCTGAGTCACCACTTGGGCGGCACATAAACCCCCAAGCTGGTTCAAAAGGAGCTCACTGGCATCGCGGCCCACGGGACACCACTCGGCCCCGGCACGACGGTGCCCCCGAGTCGGTCAAGACCCTAAAGGCTCCGTACCCGGCTGAGTCGCCCCTCACAGCGGTTCCCACACCCCCGAGGCAGTTCAAAAGGAACCTGACAACTCTCAGCTCTAAGGTCACCCTCCTGGGTTCAAAAGACTTCCAGACTCCGCGTCGGAGAGGATTACTAGCCACCCCCAATTAGCCAAAGAAGGCACGCAGACGTCCATCCAAGGCAGCGCAAGATGCCAAGGTAAAAGTTCTATACTCCTTTCGCTTAGCTGATGTGGGGCATGCAAGCTCAAGGAGTGTGGGGGGCATTTGATGGGGCCAGTTGACCCCATAAAAAATAAATTTTTTTTTGAAGGCCTCCAAAGGCCGACATCTCCCAGACCGACGGCCCCAAAGGCCGACATCTTTCTAGCCGGCCCCCTACGTCTCCAAGCTAGGCGGCCCGGGCACAACCCAGGCGGCCCCGGCATCTTCCTAGCCGACCCGCCTGATCCAAGTCGGCCCCAACGCTTCCATCCCAGCTGGCCCCGCCTGATCCAAGTCGGCCCCGGCGCTTCCATCCCAGCTGGCCCCGCCTGATCCAAGTCGGTCCCGAAGCTTTCATCCCAGTCGACCCCGCCTGATCCAAGTCAGCCCCCGGCGCTTCCATCCCAGCCGGCCCCGGCACCTCTCAGCCGGCCCCGACGCTTCCTTCCCGACTCGGCCCCGGCGTCTCCTGTCCCGCCGAGTCGGCCAAGGCCATCCCCGATCAGCCCGACTCGGCCCCGGCATCTCCAGTCCCGCCGAGTCGGCCAATGCCATCCCCGGACGGCCCGACTCGGCCCCGGCGTCTCCAATTCCTGCTAGATCAGCCCCAGCGGTTCAAGAAGCCGCTCTCTGACATGCGCCAGCCGCCTGACAAGCCAGACGCGCACCGCTCGACAGCCCCGCCGGCTGATGGGACGTAGCCCACTAACCAGACCAGATTCACGCAACTGAACTCCGCAGACACCTCCTCCTCACGCAACCCCACATAATCATGCCAAGGTCAAACCCTATAAAAAGGTGAATCCACTCACCAAATAGGTACGCGCGATAACCCTCAAAATCGCCATCTCAACTCTCAAAGGAATTCCTCCGCCCTGAGATCCCTCTTTTCACACAAAACAGGGCTCACTCGAGCCCTTCTTCAGCTGTGACCTCAGTCACTAACTTGGCCGTCGGAGGGTCCCGTCAGAGACCCCCTCCGATTCTGGGACTTCTTTGTAGGCAACCCGGCGAAGTGAGGATTCGAGAAGCACCTTCGTTCTCGACGTCCAGGAGAGATGATTAAGCGTCATCACTATGTAAAATTTTAGAACTATGAGTTCTAGCTAGAAAGTATTTTCTTCCTTATTGAGGAGTTCAATATATGATGCTATGGCTGTTTGATCGGTATGAGAAATCCTATTTATGATGCCATTATAACACTTTGATGGGACTCTTAATTTATGATATGTGACTTTCTGATGGATAGAGCATTTCAAAACAGTATATGAAGGAACTCTTGATGTATAATAATAATTAATTAAGGAGAGAGAAGATCAAACCGGTTTCGCTTAAGGTTCTTGAAGGCATTCATTCAAGCATTAAGTAAAGTTCTTCCCCTTCTTTTCCAATTGCTCAAGTGCAGTAATATCAGTAATTATATAGTTATTTTATCTATCTTCTTCTAGCAAGTGGATACTTTTACGATTCATAAAATAATGCTTTTTCCAATACTAACGCCAGAAAGTCTACGGTAAACCAAAAGTCCAAGAAAGATCATTTAAAAAGACTGAGAGACGCTTGAAAACTGCGCCTTATGGAAACAAGTCAAATAAAATAGGGCTGCTACATGGCTGATCTCATTCAGACGCGAAATAAATAAATACCGCAATGTTGGTAAGAAAAGAGAATTTTATAGAACAAATTGTCAATTCAAAATTGATGCATCTCTAATTTCCTTTCACCTTAGAAACCACTCCAAGCATATACATCCCCTCTAAAAATCACCATATCTACAAAGTTACTTTTTATCTTCTTGAATAGGATGTACAGTATAAACAGTTTGGGAAAAAAAATCAGAACAGCTTGCCGGCGAACTCTTTAATGTCTTCATCGTTACACGAGGGGGAAGCATACGATGCCAGGTCTCTGAGCTCAGGGAGGCTCCTTCCCAGCTGCAATGCCATCTTCATCTCAAACAACTCCCCATTCTCCCTCTTCTGCACATCTCTTTCCTCCAAATTTGACTCGATTTCTTCTTCTAACCTCCGGTAGAAGCCGCCGAGGTTGCGGAACAGCTCAAACACCATTCCCACCTGCCCACCATGCTCCAAGGTATTCACTACAGCTGCAAGCGCCCCTCCGACGACGCCGAGCAACGGAGGCAATTGGCCAAGAGCCGGAGAGCCAATCAAACCGGCACCGATCGCAGCCAGACCAGCGAGCAGCGGGCCTGAGGTGGCTAAAGTCTTATTAATCTTCAATACCAGCTTGCCCAACCTCACGTACTCCTCCTCATCTTTCACCTTCAGTACTCTCAGAACGCCCTTCATCTCCTCTTCCAGCTCCTTGCTCCAGCCATTGCTTCCCGCCTCATCGACGTATTTTTGACGTCTCTCTTGCCGCCTTAGTTTAGGCCACCATCGAGTGGGCTCTACGGTTTCAGGGAACTTCTCCAGCATCCCGGGGAGCAAAGGAAGCGGGTAAGCCTTCTCGAGTGCGAGCATCTTCTCCATAGCCTCCTCGACATCCAGTTCGGTAGGGGCTCCGAGGGCGAGTGTCGCGTGTATCGATCTCTCGAGCTGCTTCCACAGCCGGGTCGCATTCCTTTGTTCTTCGGTCAGCTGGGAAGGCTGGATCTTGTTGACGACTAGCATCATCCCGGTTGCAGCGGTGAACAAGACCACGGAAGAGAGCTTGAAGGCAAGGAGGTGGGGTGCGGCTTCGCCCAATGGGATGGACGAGATTCCAGTCATGAGGGATGCAGCGAGGCTGATGGAGTTGATGGAGTGGAGGAAGAGGTGATTCCAGTTGTTCCTCTGTGCTCCGATGATGGCGTGCATCTCTGCTCGATCCGCGACTGCCTCGGCAATGGCATGAAGCTTGGTGATGATCAAATCCTCACCTTTGTTAGGCGAGGCGATATGTGTTCGACTTTGCCTGGTGGCTGGGTTCTCTTCTCTCAGGATAAGATCCCCCATGGCGATGTTGGTGGGCAGCTTTGGAAGGGAGATCCTACCCTTGATTCCGACATTAGAGGGGGCATGAAGGCTCGCAGAGAACCTGCTGCTGCGATATGGTAGTGATGATGATTCTGCTACTGCTGCCGCCGCCGCCGCCGCCGAAGATGATAATTGAAGAGCTGCCATCTCTGAGTTTCTGCTGCTTTTCAACTTCAGATTTCTTTCTTCCTTCGGAGTTGTGGTTTGTGTTGGTTTTTGATCTTGGGATGTTAGAATGGCTTATGTTTGCGGTGAGATGGGAAGGTGGCGTCTATATTTATAATGGCCTTGGCCGTGACACCGATTCTGGTCTTGGAGGTCGTCGATTGACCTGGTTTACGGTTTAAACTTTAAACATTTGAAAAATAGAATGTCCGCGGGGAACCTGTCAATAGGCTTGGCTTGGACCTTTTCAGCTTGTAAACTGGGTCTGGGTCGACCCTGGACCCTCACCTGTCCGTTTATTTTTGAAACGGTGAGAACTTCTTGACTTGTCAACGGATCGTGTCCTTCATGGAACGGCGTTTACGGTTTGCCGTGTTTGATCCGGTAATTATTCTGTGCTTAGAGTAACTTTAGGTAATGTTTGATAAAAAAAATATTATTCATGGGCAAATGTACGGGATAGAGTTTGTTCCTTGGCTATCCCTAGGATATCCCTTAGCTATCCCATTGATCATATCAAATGCAAAAAGTAAATCCATGTGATAACTTTTTTTACTCTTATTTGGAGGGATAACCAGCTATTTCTGCATTTTCTAGGAAATAAATTGAGGGGATATCCCATGGTTAACCATAGTTAATCATGGATTATCCATTTGGTTAACTTTATTCCTAACTATCCCTTATAGTTATTGCTTTTGGGGATAAGAAAGATATCCTGGGGACCTGAATATCTCCTTTTATCCCCTATTTTAAACACTATCTTAGATTCTTTGGAGGTCCGTAGTCCGTTGCCATCATATTTATTACGTGGTTTCTTTCTGACCGTCCCCTATTCGGCTTTGATTAAAGATTTAATTTGAGCCAGCAACACATCGCATTTTCCTTTTGTGTCCCTCGTTGCACAAGGTCGTAACTTACCAATGTATGATGCCATGGTTTTGAAAATCAAGTCGGATCGGTCGATCGGACTGTTTCAATAAAAATGAATCATCACTCTAATCCAATTTTATTATTAAAGTTAACTTTTATATAATTTAATAAAAATTAAAAAATCTATTAAAATGAGTTACAAAGTTTTGATCTCGATTTTTAGATTTTTAATTTTAATAAATAAAATTAAGATTAAAATTTTAAAAGTTTTTAATTTTTCTTTTTTGTTTGCACAGAAAAAATAATCCACCTATCGTTTTAAAAATATTTTTCTATAGTTTTTATATTATATATTTTTTAAATTGATATATAAGTTTTAAAGATATTTTTTTTATAATTTGATTTTTTTTTATAATTTTTATATTATTAAATTAAAAATTAATTATAATATTATTTGGTTTAATTAAATCGATTTATTCAGTTGAATTAATTAATTCATGATTTAAATGCCACGATTTATTATTCAATTTGATTTTCAAAACATTGTATGATACAATGTGTGAAATGCTGTCACATGATTGCGAGGGTCTCCCTTCAAAAACTGGGTAGTAGGACTGACCCAAATTAAGCATTCTTTGCATTAACGAGGACGTCACTATGCGAAGAATTTCTTGATCAATTGCCTCGGTGACTCCAAACAGAGAATAATATTCTAGATTTCTAGTAAATATCACATCAGTACATGATTGGCTGAGCTTATTTCTAAAATCATAAATATACCTTATAATAAAAAAAATTTAAATACTTTCCTTTAGATGATATGGATTCGTCGCGGTTCTCTTTCCTTGACGATATCCGAAGGGCCACAGAAGAGCGACCTTTGGGCTACTCCAGTATATTAGATATTGTTATCACAGAACCAGCTTATCTTCAATAATGATAGTATATCTTCTCACATGATTATGCGAAAAGTCAGATCTCTATCGATGAAATTCGCATATCATCGCAATGCTTTTGATTCTGATACCTCTAGCCACTGGGGGTTTCTCTGCTACTTCGGTAGCGAACCGGCATACGGTTTTCATCTCTTGGAAGCCCTCCCATCAGGGTTTGTCAAAATCAACTTCGATAGGAGTATGCGAGGAAGACTAGTTGGTTCAGCTTTTATTATTCAAGGAATCGACGGAGCTTTGCTGTCGGCAGGTGATTTTGGCACTCTCGACTCCGCTGTCCCTATGGCTAAGCTTTATGCAGCTTGGACTAGTATTGCCTGGATTCTTCATGCTCACAACCTTCTCATTGAGGGTGACTCGCTAACTGTCGTCCGATGGATTCGTAAGGAAAGCTACAACCAAGTTCCTATCAATCCGCTACTCCACGACATTTGGTTTATTCTTCGGGAAGCTCATAGAGCCCAGATCCTGCATATCTACTATGAAGCCAATTCTGCGGCGTAGCGACTTCTGTGGCCCATCATGCTAGGTTTTGGATATAGAACAGTATGACCCCTATCCCCTAGTACTTAAGCAAATCCTGTATTCTGACCTATCTGGGTTGACTCGTATTAGGACAGTGTGATCATCCGTTTGTATAAAAAAAATTCTAAATCAATTTATAACACACATTTGAAAAGTTAGGACAAAAAATATAAATATATCCCTTTTATCTTTTTTATCCTCTAATTTGAGGTTTAAATAAATTTAAGTATTTATGGGGCATTAGGAGAACGAGTAATCCTTTCTCCCTTCCCTTTTTTTTTTTCCCGCCATCCTAAACAAGGTTTTTTAATACTTTTTATCCTTTCTTTCCTTTTCCTCCAAATCTCCATCTAAATAGATCCTAAATTTCTTTTGATCGAAGCTGATTGACTGAGTCCTTAGTAATAATTATTTTAATTAACATATATCATTATAATTATGAGTGTAGATGGCTCAAGAAAGTAGATGTTACCATGGCAAAAGACCTACTAGATTTGCTGATGGCTTCACAATTTGGTAAGATATAGATCAGTAGATGTGTACCCCATACTCACCAACTAATATTACCCACAAATAAAAGGATGGCGAGGTAGAGATACCTGAGGTTCGCCTTAGGAAATAGGCTTACCTCTTTCCCTCTCAAATGATGCAAGTTATTATGAATCCAATGTAGCAACAAGCCTGTTACTATATTTGATAGGATGAAAATAATAGAGATATAATAGTAGTTGCAATATATAGTAACATGAATTCATATAACAACTGTCATAGCAATAATATATATATATCAACCACAATAATAGATACAATCCTAGAACACCAGAGCCAAATAGGAGCTCCATATTAATTTAACAAATTTTACTAAGTTTGATCAATCAATAGTTAGATGTTTTTCAAATCCGTTAGAGGTTGTGTGTTAATTAAAAGAAACGGAAAAAAGTGTTTGAAGCGCTAAAGTGTTTGA
Organism: Calamus simplicifolius; assembly: GCA_900491605.1. NCBI lineage: Eukaryota > Viridiplantae > Streptophyta > Magnoliopsida > Arecales > Arecaceae > Calamus > Calamus simplicifolius. Next base: position 629,045 of record UESW01004583.1, on the reverse strand, counting down.
ATGCAAACAAAGCCGCTTTCTTCTCTTTTGTGCCATTAGGAGAATCAAATGATTGGTAGAAATCTGAGATTGATAAATTGGGATGGGATGTACCATCCTTTACATGGAAGAGATTTAAGGTAGTCTTTTATAATAAGTACTTTGCTTAAAGTGTCCGTCGTTAGAAATTAAATTATTAAGTTTCATCGGCTTAAATAGTGTAACATGAAAGCTACCCAATGTGTGACAAAATTTGAGGAACTATTCCATTAGGTAGTGTTTGAAATAGGGGATAAGAGGGGATATCCAAGGAATATCCCCTCTTATTCCCAAAAGCCATAACTATAAGGAATAGCTGGGAATAAAGTTAACCAAAGGGATAATCCATGATTAACCATCACTACAAGGGGAAAAAAATATTGCGACGCCCAAATGCGTCTTAATTGCGTCGCTAAACATGCTATTGCGACGCAATAGCGACGCAATGACGGCGTCGCTCAGATGTCCATCGCAATCTCCATTTGTCGCAATTGCATCGCAATATTGCGACTCTCTGCGACGCAACAATGCGTCGCAATATTGCGACGCATCCAAATGCGTCGCTAAATTTAAAACTAATTTTTAATATTTAAAATTATTATTAAATATTGCGACGCATTCAATTGCGTCGCAATATTGCGATGCATTTAGTTGCGTCGCAATATTTAATAATAATATTTTGATATAATAGCGACGCAATTTGAGTCGCAATGCGTTGCCAAGAAAAAAAAATAATATTTTAGATATAATAGCGACACAATTTGAGTCGCTAATGCGTCGCTATTAAATTTTTTTTTAATTATTGCGACGCCAGGTCATTGCATCGCAATATTTAATAATAATATTTTAAAAATATTAGCGATGCAATTTCAGTCGCTAATGCATCGCTAATTAAATTTTTTAAAAAAATAAAATATTAAAAATTAAAACGGTTAATACAATTTCATTACATTTAAATATTGATAGAAACATTCTTCACTCATATTGATCCAAACAATAATCATTCAATTTCCAAAAATAATTAATATATTAAAATTTTGAAGTTTTCATGTACAACATATAAAAAGAAAAAAAAACATCAAGAATCTGAGCGATCACGTGGAGGCTGGAGACCCTGCGACAAGCGGCTAACCATATCCTGCAAATGACGCATCTGATCTCGCACGTCTGCAAGCTCCTGATCCCGGCCTCGCATACGCTGCTCGAACTCGTGCTCGACCTCCTGCCGAACCTCCTGACGAACGTCCTGCCGAACCTCCTCCGTAATAGATCTCCGAATGTCGTCTAAACGCTCGGCAGGAATATCACCAGAAAATCGCGAGCTGGAGGCCTGATGGGGAAAATATGCAGAAGCTCTAGTGCCCAGACCATAGACCCTGCGGTCTCGCGGCTGGGCACCAACAGCCTCCAAAAACACACGCCGACTCTCCTCTGCTGAGAGTTCGACGGGCGTCTCCCCATCAGTGGAGTCGACCTGCGATGCCTGGGAGCGAAGCTCCTCGACTCGTGTCTTTGAATTATAAAATCAACAATAAATGAGTTAATAAATTTCTCGAAATAAAATTTTAGAAATTAAACAGATACTACATAAAGCTAATTTCTTACCGCAACCTCCCGTGATCGCGTGTCGACCCAGGAACCGTCCCTCCTGGTGTGTGTCGCCCTGAATAGACGAAACTCACCAGGATCTCCGCCCTCCTGCTCAGACTATAACAATAAAAAAATTGATATTAATACAAATATTTGTAAATAACTAAATTAGTAATTAAATTATTTATGTTTTCTTACCATACGGCGTCTGTGCTCCTGAATCGAAATGGAGCCCGAAGTATGGCGGGAGAGACCCGTGCCAGGACCGCCCTTCTCGGATCGGCGGTTCGTGCTGGCTGATGCGGACCTCCTGCGCCAGCCATCGGACTGCCAGGCCTGCTGCCACTCGTGCCAAATACCCTCTGGCACATGCGCAGGACGCTGACCCGATGACCTCCAACGATGAAGCATGTCGGAGTATCGGCGTCCCGTAAGAGCCTCCCATGCTGCCCTAATGGCATCATGGCTGGCAGGGTCCCACGTAAACTTTTTCTGCATTAAAATAAATAGTTAGTTTCAGAATTTATTAAGATTAAGAAATTTTATATCAGTGATAAATTGTATTTAATAAGTTTACCTGAAACTCAGAAAAATAAAACTCCCTCGTGGCTGGAGATACGTGGCGCCAATCGTAGCCACTGGGATCTGCACGCCTCTGAAATACGGCGCTGATGTGGCTGGATACATGATGCTGCTCAATAAATCTGTTAAAAAAATGCATGTTTATAAGTAATTGACTTAAAAACATAAACATATATTTTTAATTAGTATATACTTACAGCCCATGAGCATCAAGTCGAAGTACGGTGCGGCCGATGGTGGAAGAACTCTCGGAGGTATGTGCCGATCGGCTGGATGGTAATACCAATGCAGGATCACCGCCGACTGCTGGAGAGATCGAAGGCTGTGCGATGTGTGGAGATCCGAACTCTCCATCTCCAAAGCTCATGTGATCTGATGCAGCAGGGCTACGTCCCTGCTCACTCCGTATGTCGTCGGTAGATCTACCTCTGCCCGTCATACTGAAAATACTAAAGATTCATGCAATTAAATTACGATTAATGATTGACTATGTAAAAATTTAACACTTATAAAATAAAGTTGAATTTAAAAAAACCTCTATGTTTAATCGGTGTCATTTGTTTCGTGAAATGTTGGTTCAACATCCGATGCCGTATCGGACTGCGATTCAGTTTCATTATCATCGGAAGGAAACCGAACATTTGCATCCGCAATTTCTTGGACATCACCATTTGGATCTCTAAGTGATGTTTCAGGAGCCCTTGTGTCGTCCTCAATTGCATGCATTTCCATCTCATCCTCTTGAAATGCAGGGCACTCGGCTGATTGACTTGATGAACTCTCCTCTAATAAGATTGTTGAACGTGGGACGATTTTAGAAACAGCCCACCAATCTCGCTTGTCGTTGCGCAAACTTGGATATCCGCAGTAAAACACTTGCTGAGCTTGGGATGCAAGGATGAATGGGTCATATTTCTGCAATCTTCGTCGATGGTTCACTTCAACCAAATTGTAGTCGTTATGAACCCTTTTGCCCACAGGAACTGTCGGATCGAACCAATCGCAACGAAACAATACGGTTCGTTTCATAGGCCAACCGGGATATTCAACTTCAACCACCTCTACTAACTTTCCATAATAATCCTGCATATTTGCTCCAACACTTTCTCCTTTAACACACACGCCCCAGTTCTGCGTGCCTCTTGAAGCTGCTAATCGTTCAATCTGAAATTTGTACCCATTAACAAAATAGCCAGTAGAGGTTGTTACGGTCTTCAATGGCCATTGCGATAGACATTTAATGAAAATATTATCGGTTGGGGACCATGGACCGTTTACCTATAAATTAATAAGCTATTCACAACCAATTCAAAAATTAAAGCCATTATTGAAATTGATTGAGTGATACTACTCACAAATTCATAAAACCAGTAAGCGAACTCCGTTTCTAACTTCTGTCCAATTGCAACTTGACTGATGTCGGGATTCATCTGTCGTTGTCTATCACAATACATCCTTATGGGATGATAAGGATTAAAACTGATGTTAGCAATTAAATATTATGGTATATTGTAATTTAAATTAGAAGTTCCAATTAAGCATTGAAGTATACACTTACTCAATATATGGATCGACTTCTCTACAGTTCATTAGGATATAATAATGTGCTGCATTATACTCCATATCGCTAAGATTTCTTGACTTCTGCCCCCCAAATGAACGGCCGATACCTTTAAAAATTGATATTCTACCGTCATTAGGTTCTCCTTCGTCCACACATACGTCATCGTTACGACCAAGATTTCGGCTCCTCGTGTGGACGTGACCCTCAAAGTAATGCGAGGCAAAAGCTGAAACTTCTTCGACCAAGTGTGCATTGCATATAGAACCTTCAACCCTTGCCTTATTACGCACATTATTTTTTAACTTCTTAAGGTACCTATATGTAAAGTTGAGACAAAAAATTAACCAATTTTCTCGCAATGAAATAATATTTGAAATGTCAATATGTCTTAATGATGTATATATTTACCTCTCGAAAGGATACATCCAGCGATACTGCACGGGACCAGCTATGCTCGCTTCGTATGGCAAGTGAACCGGTAAATGCTCCATTGAGTCAAAAAAACTGGGAGGAAATATTCGCTCCAGCTTGCATAAAATAATTGGAATTTCCTCCTCAAGCCTTGCCATGGATGCAGAAGTAATGACTGTGCATCCATCATGATTGGAAGTCACAAATGGTTCGCACTAAGCTTTTACCATGACACCAAACATCAATCAGAGGCGGTAGGCGACACCAGTGATAGTTGCATGGCACCTAATCCTTCCATCCATTCAACATGCACCTTCCAATCCATTCAGAAAATCTGCAAGCCATCTTTTATCCTTGCAGTCATTTTTGACCGACTTATACAATTTCTGGTGGAAACCACATGCATTAGGTTAATAACAACCATTTAAATAATTTATAACTAAACCAATTTTTTTTTCAACTAAGGTCCCTACCCTGCAAGGCCGGCCACGGCTACGATCCTTGGCGTGCTAGCAAGGACCGAGGCACAGGTTCATGCCAGGCTAATGCTAGGGCTTGAGTTCGGGTCGGGCCGCAAGGCGGTCCGTTCAATCATGAGACTTCACAAGCATTCAAGTGTCCTAAATTAATTCCACCTTCACTCCATGTCTAAAAGGTAAGGCCCTATCCCATTCAAGAATATTTTTTGTGATATGTTATTCTGCTATTAATTATCATCGATCGGTTACGTTGAAATTTCAGCAGCATTTCCCATATGTTCTCCTAAATGTGTGGCATATATGCCACACTAGGAGAACGTATGAGCAAATACAAACCGCAATCTCAACCAACGATGATTAATAGCAGACTAACATATCGCAAAAAATTCTCAAACTGTCCACCAGGACAATTTGAGAATTTGCAAGACTAAGTCTTACAAATTCTCAAACGGGTCTAAAGGTTATAGTGCTGTGATTAATAATATGGAAATCCGAAGACAATCGAACTTATGCTTGTTATTCTTAACTTCTTGTCAATTATACATATATAGGAATAGTGTTCTATATATAGTCACTGACTTCTTAAGATTATTATGTCGAATATAATGTTTGTGAAGACTAAAATATAAATCATTGAAACTACTAATTTGTTGCTGAAAATTAAATAAAATACAACAAGACTTTCTATCTAGCATTACATAATTTAATGCATCATTCAATTTGAAGCAGAATGTAAATAATCAAGACATAACAATTGTAAATAACTACAAATGCACAAATATTATTGCATAAACAGCTATAAAGAAATGAAAAGCTACGACTGCAATTTTGAAATTACCTAATCTAAAGAGTTATGGTTAATGAGCTAAATTAGTTGACCTAAATAGCTAAGCTAATTCAGCTCGACCTATCTAAAGAGTTTTGATTGATGATCTAAAGAGACAAGGTTGATGGTCTAAAATCAGCTTACTTGAGAAGTTAAAACTGATAAGCTAAATTAATTGACCTAAATAGCTACGATTTATGAGTTTAATCAGTTGATTTAAAAAGAGTCATGATTGATGAGCTAAATCAGTCTATCCAAAGAGCTCCGACTAATGACATAAATTAATTAATTTATAACTAATCTAATAAAAAATTAGATTAGTAGTCACATTTTTTAATATTTATCATCAAATTATTTAAAATATTTTTAAAAATAATAAAATATAATAGAATCTAAATTTTTGTGTTAATTTTTTTTCATGAGTGTTAAAAAAAAAATTTTGAAGGGGCCGGGGGGTGGGGAAAACCCCCCTAGCTGTTACTTTTTTAAAAAAAAATTAAGTTGCCCATGTTTTAAAAATATATTTATATTTTTTATATTTGTCATCAAATTATTTGAAAATATTTTTAAAAATAATAAAATATGATAGAATCTAATTTTTTTGTTAATTTTTTTATGAGTGTTAATTTTTTTTAATTGAAGGGGCCGGGGTGGGGAAAAGCCCCCTAGCTTTTTTTTATTTTTTTTTTTTGGTCTGGCCACCGTGGCCGGAGAAGACGAACGGGAGGGGGGGGAACCCACCCCCCCATAACTATTTTTTTTTTTGGTGGCCTGGCCACCGTGGCCAGGCCATGGCCGGCCACGGTAGCGGCCATGGCCGGAGAATACGGTTGCAATCAGTCCGAGATCGGCAACGATCCGACGGTTGCGATCGATCGAAGCCATGATCCCGATCGGCCATGATCGATCCCGGACCATTGCGATCGGTCCGAGATCGTTGACGATCCGATGGTTGCGATCGATCCAAGCCCTGATCCCGATCGGCCATGACCGATCTCGGACCGTGGTGATCAGTCCGATCGCCGACGATCCGACGGTTGCGATCGATCCAAGCCGTGATCCCGATTGGCCACGACCGATCTCAGACCGTGGCGATCGGTCTAATCGGCGATGATCCGACGGTTGCGATCGATCCAAGCCCTGATCCCGATCGTCCACGACTGATCTCGGACCGTGGCGATCGGACCGATCGGCGTCGATCCGACAGTTGCGATCGATCCAAGCCCTAATCCTGATCGGCCACGACCGATCTCGGACCGTGGTGATCGGTCCGATCGCCAACGATCCGACGGTTGCAATCGATCGAAGCCCTGATCCCGATCGGCCACGACCGATCTCGGACCATGGCGATTGGTCCGATCGCCGACGATCTGACGATTGCGATCGATCCAAGCCTTGATCGATTCCGATCGGCGATGAACGATCTCGGACCATCGCGATCGATCCGATCACCGATAATCTGACGATTGCGATCGATGCAAGCCGTGATCCCGATTGGCCACGACCGATCCCAGACTGTTGCAATCAGTCCGAGATCGTCAACGATCCGATGGTTGCGATCGATCAAAGCCATGATCCCGATCAGTCATGACCGATCTCGGACCTTGGCGATCGGTCCGATCGGCGACGATCCGACGGTTGCGATCGATCCAAGCCCTGATCTTGACCTGCCACGATCGATCCCGGACCGTTGCGATCGGTTTGAGATCGCTGACGATCCGACGGTTGCGATCGATCCAAGCCCTGATCCCGATCGGCTATGACGATCTCGGACCGTGGCGATCGGTCCAATCGCCGATGATCCGACGATTGCGATCGATCCAAGCCCTGATCCCGATTGGCCACGACCGATCCCGGACCATTGCGATCGATCCGAGATCGCTGACGATCCGACGGTTGCGATCGATCAAAGCCCTGATCCCGATCATCCACGATCGATCTCGGACCATGGCGATCGATTCGATCATCGACGATCCGATGGTTGCGATCGATCCAAGTCATGATCCCGATCGGCCACGATCGATCTCGGACCATGGCGATTGGTCCAATCGACGACGATCCGACGGTTGCGATCGATCCAAGCCCTGAATGCAATCGTCCACGACCGATCTCGGACCATGGCGATCGGACCGATCGGTGTCGATCCGATGGTTGACATCGATCCCAGCCCTGATCCCGATCGGCCACGACTGATCTCGAACTGCAGCGATCGATCCGATCGGCGACGATCCGATGGTTGCGATCGATCCAAATCCTAATTCCGATTGGCCACGACCGATCTCGGACCGATCGCTATTTAACATAATTAATTTTTTTAAAAATATTACGATGCAAAGGGTTGCGTTGCAATTTTTTAATATGATAATTATATTATAGAAAAATTAATTTTATTTAAATAATTGTGATGCAACAAGTGCATCGCTAAATTAAAACATAATTTTCCTAATTTTCTGGTTTATTGCGTCGCTAATGCGTCGCTATTTAACATAATTAATTTTTTAAAAATATTGCGACGCATTGAATTGCATCGCAATATATTTTTCTCATAATTATATTTTATAAAAATTTATTTTATTTAAAATAATTACGATGCAATTATTGCGTCACTAAATTAAAAATAATTTTTCTAATTTTCTTATTTATTGCGTCACTAATGCGTCGCTATTTAATATAATTAAAATTTTTAAAAATATTGCGACGCACTGTGTTGTGTCAAAATTATTTTTTCTCATATTTATACTTTATAAAAATTAATTTTATTTAAAATAATTGCAACGCAGTTATTGTGTCGCTAAATTAAAAAATAATTTTTCTAATTTTTTGATTTATTACGTCGCTAATGCGTCGCTATTTAACATATTTAATTTTTTAAAAACATTGCGATGCACTGAGTTATGTCGCAATATTTTTTCTTATATTTATATTTTATAAAATTTAATTTTATTTAAATTATTTGCAACGCAATTGGTGCGTCGTTAAATAAAAAGTAATTTTTTTAATTTTCTAGTTTATTGCATCGCTAATGCGTCGCTATTTAACATATTTAATTCTTTTAAAAACATTGCGATGCACTGAGTTGCGTCACAATATTTTTTTCCCATATTTATATTTTATAAAAAATTAATTTTAAAATATTGCAACGCATTATTTACGTTGCTAAATAAAAAATTAATTTTTTTTTATTTTCTAGTTTATTGAGTAGCTAATGCGTCGCTAATTGTGTTGTAATGTTTTGTTGTTACGGAGGCGTCGCAAAATGGTCGCAATTTAGCGACGCAATGATGCGTCGCTAAATTTGCATCGCTATTTCAATATTTTCTTGTAGTGCATGGGATATCCTCTCAATTTATTCCCTAGAAAATACAGGAATAGCTGGTTTTCCCTCCATATATAAGTAAAAAAAATTATCCTATGGATTTACCTTTTTGCATTTGATATGATCAATGGGATAGCCAAGAGATATTTCTAGGGATAGCCAGGGGACAAACTCTATCCCGTACACTTATTCATGGATAATATTTTTTCTATCAAACACTACCTTATGCTTGAAGCCTAGCATGAGAAGACGGTGTTCACATAGTAAAATTTGAAATTGCAGTCCAACATTAAGTATCCAATTTTAAACTATCTACCTATTAGGATGTGGTGAATAAGGCCACGCTTATAGAAAAAGGGCTTAATGATGCTCAAGTTGAAAGCGAGAGAATGTTAAAGAAAAAGGAGTAGATCAAATGGACTATCGGGCCAAAGCAATAAAATTATTAATGACTCTAGAAAAAAAAAGGCCAATTACTACTATCGAAAATCAAAACAGTGCTTTCTGACTATTTCATTGCACCCATTATCAAAGTACTTGTAATCATACTATTTTATTTTATTTTATCTTATTTTGATTCAGATAACCCAAACATATTGCAGTTTTCTTGTTTAAAGAGCAAACAATTTTGATCACCACCTAAACGTCAAGCAATCTTACACCATTGACATCAAAGATTCAGAGTTGGTGGCTAACTTGCTAGTAATAAAGATGAGGGATTATGATATAACTCTTAGTATAGATTGGACATATCATGCTATTGTTGATTGCTTTAAAAAGGAAATAAGTTCTACATTTTTGACCAATTAGAGTTCAGTTTGTGGGTAATAGATTATGTCATTCTCTTATATTGACATAGAGCTTTGAATGAAAAAAACAAAGTTCAGAAGGAAGGGATGCAAAGAGTTCTTAGCTATGGTAAGGGATACCCAGTAAAAAAGCATGAATTGAAGAACATTTTAGTAATAATAAATTTTTTTAATAATTTTTCTAAGAAACCCCTAAGATTACCCCTAGACTAAGAAATAGAATTCTTCGTTAACCTGGTTTCAGCCTCAAGCCCTATTTCCTAGGCTTCCTAAGGAATGGCTCCTTGAACTAAAAGATATGAAAGAACGGTTCCAAAAGTTATTGGACCGGAGTTTTATTAGACCTAGAGTAACTCTTAAGAATGCTCCTGTATTTTTTGTAAGGAGGAAAGAGGGCAGTTTTTGAATTAATTATCAAGAACTAAACAAAGTAACAGTATAAAATAAGTATTCTTTATGAAAAATAGATAACTTATTTGATTGGTTGTAAGGGATACAAATCTTTTCAAAACTAACTTTAGCTCTGATTGTCCAGAGATAAAAATTAAGATCAAAGGTGTTCTGAGAAGACCCTTTCAAAATAATTAAGATATGAGCATTATGAATTCATAATTATATCCTCTCCATTGACAAATGCACCTGTAGTCTTTATAAATCTCATTAATTGGATGTTCGAACTCTACTTGAACCAGCTTGTTATAGTGTTTGTTCATAATTTCTTGATTTAGCCGTAGAGTTCTTAACAACATGAAGAACATCAATTTGAGGATATTGTTATAGATCTTAAGGTGGTGTTTGATTTCCAAAATGTTATCCCTAAATAAGTGTACATGATAGACTTTATTCAAGAAATAGCTGAGGGAATAATCATATTATTAAATAATAACTTTGCCATCAAGGGATAGCTCTAGTTATTCCTATGTTCTCTAGGGAATAAGTTTAAGGGATAACCAATGGGTTATCCTCTTTGGTTAACTTTTTTCAGATTTATTCTTTATAGTTATAGCTTTTAGAGATAAAAATGGATATTCTCTTTTATTCCCTATTTCAAATACATCCTTAGGTAGTGTTTGAAATAGGGGATAAGAGGGGATATACAGGGGATATCCTCTCTTATTCCCAAAAGCCATAACTATAAGGGATAGCTGGGAATAAAGTTAACCAAAGGGATAATCCATGGTTAACCATGGTTAACCATGGGATATCCCCTTAATTTATTTTCTAGAAAATGCAGGAATAGCTGGTTATCCCTCCAAATAAGAGTAAAACAAAGTTATCCTATGGATTTATCTTTTTGCATTTGATATGATCAATGGGATAGCCAAGGGATATCCCTAGGGATAGCCAAGGGACAAACTCTATCCCGTACACCTATCCATGAATAATATTTTTTCTATCAAATGCTACCTTAGAAAAATAAAACTCTATGTGATGGGGCCAGTTGACCCCATGAAAAATAATTTTTTTTTTGACGGCCTCCAAAGGCCGACATCTCCCAGACCGACAGCCCCAAAGGCCGACACCCGACGGCCCCAAAGGCCGACACCTCCAAGACCGACGGCTCAAGACCGATGGCTCCCAGACCGACGGCTCCAAGACCGACGACCCCAAAGGCCAACACCCGATGGCCCCAAAGGCCGACATCTCCCAGACCGACGGCCCTAAAGGCCGACACCTCCAAGACCGACGGCTCAAGATCGACGGCTCCAAGACCGACGGCCCTAAAGGCCGACACCCAACGGCCCCAAAGGCCGACATCTCCAAGTCAGACGGCCCCAAAGGCTGATACCTCCAAGACCGACAGCTCAAGACCGACGGCTCCAAAGACCGATGGCCCCAAAGGCCGACGGCTCCAAAGACCGACGGCCCCAAAGGCCGACATCTCCCAGACCGACGGCCCCAAAGGCCGACACCCGATGGCCCCAAAGGCTGACACCTCCAAGACCGATGGCTCCAAGACCGACGGCCCCAAAGGCCGACACCCGACGGCCCCAAAGGCCAACATCTCCAAGATCGACAGCTCCAAGACAGTCGGCCCCAAAGGTCGACACCCCCAAGACTGGCATCTTCCCAGCCGGCCCCGGTTCCTAGCCGGCCCCGACACTTCCCAGCCGGCCCCGGCGTGTCCAAGCTAGGCGGCCCGGCACCTCCCAGGCAGCTCCGGCATCTTCCCGGCCAGCCCCTACTTCTCCAAGCAAGTCTGCCCCGGCATCTTTTCAACCGGCCCCGGCGTATCCAAGCTAGGCGGCCCGGCACCTCCCAAGCGGCCCGGAAGCTTCCTAGCCGGCCCCCTACGTCTCCAAGCTAGGCAGCCCGGGCACAACCTAGGCGGCCCCGACATCTTCCTAGCCGGCCCGCCTGATCCAAGTCGGCCCCGACGCTTCCATCCCAGCCGGCCCCACCTGATCCAAGTCGGCCCCGACGCTTCCATCCCAGCCGGCCCCGCCTGATCCAAGTCGGCCCCCGGCGCTTCCATCCCAGCCGGCCCCGGCACCTCTCAGCCGGCCCTGGCGCTTCCTTCCCGACTCAGCCCCAGCGTCTCTTGTCCCGCCGAGTCAGCCAAGGCCATTCCAGGTCGGCCCGACTTGGCCCTGGCATCTCCTGTCCTGCCGAGTCGGCCAAGGCCATCCCAGGCCGGCCCGACTCGGCCCCGGCGTCTCCTGTCCCGCCGAGTCGGCCAAGGCCATCCCCGGTCGGCCCAACTCGGCCCCGGCGTCTCTAGTTCCCGCTAGATCAGACCCAGCGGTTCAAGAAGCCGCTCGTTGACACGCGCTGCCCGACAGCGCCAGACGCGCACAGCCTGACAGCGCCAGACGCGCGCCGCTTGACAGCCCTGCCGACTGATGGGACGTAGCCCACTAACCAGACCAGATTCATGCAACTGAACTCCGCAGACACCTCCTCCTCACGCAACCCCACATAATCATGCCAGGGTCAAACCCTATAAAAAGGTGAATCCACTCACCAAACAGGTACGCGTGATAACCCCCAAAATCACCATCTCAACTCTCAAAGGAATTCCTCCTCCCTGAGATCCCTCTTTTCACACAAAACAGGGCTCACTCGAGCCCTTCTTCAGCTATGACCTCAGTCACTAACTTGGCCGTCGGAGGGTCCCACCGGAGACCCCCTCCGGTCCCGGGACTTCTTTGCAGGCAACCCGGCGAAGCGAGGATTCGAGAAGCACCTTCGTTCCCAACGTCCAGGAGAGGTGATTGAGCGTCATCAGCTTGGCGCGCCAGGAAGGGGGGATAAGAAAAAGTAGCGAACGTTCTCCCTGAGCTACATCTTTCATCCCCTCTCTTCTTCAAGAAGCCATGGTAGTGACTCGAGCCCAGGACGCCTCCGTCAGCTGCCCTGCGGGGCTCCTCCCGCCAGCTAGGCAGTAGGAGGCCAATCCCCCTACTACCAACCCTCCGGTTGCCGGTCCGCCACTGGACGCCGCTGTCCAAACAGCGGAGCAGCTGGCAACCCTCTCCCAGCAAGTCCAGAATCTCACCGCCATGATCCACGGGCTCCAGCAACGACAGTCCGTGGCCATCCAGCATCAGACCGCTCCCCCCGCCAGCCAGTAGTCGGTGAGGGGAGGTTCTCCTCGGCGGGAGGCCGATCGGCGAGAGACCGGCCGACGTCAAGTTTCCCCTAGGAAGCCTCGACGCGAGCCCTCCAAGCGGCCATAGTCTCCTGACCGCGGCCCTAGCGAATTTCCTCCCAAGCCACATCACCACGAGGAACCCAAACGGATGTCCCGACTTCCGTCTCCATCTCCTTCCACCTCCTCTTCTTCTTCTTCCTCCGAGCCACCTCGAAGGGCCCCGACGATCAGCCGCCAGGCGGAGGAACGCCTGAAGGAGTACAACAGGCGACTAGACGAGCTCGCCAAGAAGATCAACCATCAGCCGGAGGATGAGTTCGACACTCATCCTCCTTACACTCGTCGCATACTGGAAGAACCGGTTCCCTTCAGGTTCCGCTTCCCCCAGGTGGACCCGTACGACGGTACGACCGACCCCCTCGATCACCTCGAGGGTTACAAAACTATGATGCAAGTCCAGGGCGCCTCAGACGCCCTCCTCTGCAAGGCCTTCCCCGCAACTCTGCGGAAGGCCGCCTGTGCATGGCACTCACGCCTGCCCCCTCACAGCGTCGACTCCTTCCGGAAGCTGAAGAAAGCATTTTTGGCCCACTTCGACGCCTGCCGCCGGATCCCAAGGGTGGCAGACAGCCTCTTCTCCGTCCGCCATAAGGAAGGAGAGTCGCTGCGGGACTTCGTGTCCCGATTCAAAACCGCTGCCCTCGAGGTCTACCATCTCGACGATGCGGTGGCCACCCTGGCGCTGAAGCGGGGACTCCTTCCGTCCCGCTTCACCTTCTCCCTGGATAAGAAGCCCCCGAGCTCTTACTCCGACCTCCTCCTCCGGGCTTAAAAGTACATCCGGGCGGATGAAACCGACTTCACCCGCCGGGAATCCTCAAGAAACTCCAGCGGGCCCCCTCGACACAGGTGAGCTGACCCGCCTCACCGTTCCAAGAACAAGCGATGGAGCCCCGTCCCCGACGAGAATGAGCTCACCCTCTCCTTGCACCTCGATCCCACATCCTGATGGAGATCGAGGGTGAGCCTTACCTCCAGCGTCCTCCCCCCATGACGAAAGGTGCACCACGCGATGGAAGCCGCTATTGTCGATTCCACCGGGACTACGGCCACGACATCGATAGCTACTACAGCTTGAAGCGAGCCATCGAGGAGCTCATCTAACGGGGCTACCTCGGCAAGTTTGCCCAGAAGACGCAACAGCCGCTGCAGGCCATCATGGGGCCTCCACCATCTCAAGCCACCGTCGACAACACTCCCACGGAGCGGATGATCGGGATGGTGTCCTGGGGATCAGCTTCCACACCTAAACGGCCGAGGTATCCAAGCCTACCAAGGGGGGCAAGCTGTCCCCCAACTGAGAAGGTCCCTACCGCACCATCGAAACACTTCACCGAGGGGCATGCAAACTAGAAGAGCTTGACGGGAAGCCTGTTCCACGTACCTGGAATGTGGATGACCTCCGCCAGTATTACCAATGTACTCCCAGAAGCATGAGTAATAAAGAAAGCCCCTTTTGACGCCACAGTTTGTTCTCCCTTGCGCCAAGTCTCTCAAAAGGAGCTCACCGGCATCGCGGCCCACGGGACACCACTCGGTCCCGGCACGGCGGTACCCCCGAGTTGGTCAAGTCCCTAAAGGCTCTGTACCTGACTGAGTCGCCACTTGGGCGGCACACAAACCCCCAAGCTAGTTCAAAAGGAGCTCACTGGCATCGCGGCCCATGGGACACCACTTGGCCCCGGCACAGCGGTGCCCCCGAGTCGGTCAAGACCCTAAAGGCTCCGTACCCGGCTGAGTTGCCACTTGGGCGGCAAACAAACCCCCAAGCTGGTTCAAAAGGAGCTCACTGGCATCGCGGCCCACGGGACACAACTCGGCTCGGGCACGGCGGTGCCCTCAAGTCGGTCAAGCCCCTAAAGGCTCCGTACCCGGCTGAGTTGCCACTTGAGCGGCACACAAACTCCCAAGCTGGTTCAAAAGGAGCTCACTGGCATCGCGGCCCACGGGACACCACTCGGCCCCGGCACGGCGGTGCCCCCGAGTCGGTCAAGTCCCTAAAGGCTCCGATCCGGCTGAGTCACCACTTGGGCGGCACATAAACCCCCAAGCTGGTTCAAAAGGAGCTCACTGGCATCGCGGCCCACGGGACACCACTCAGCCCCGGCACGGCGGTGCCCCCGAGTCGGTCAAGACCCTAAAGGCTCCGTACCCGGCTGAGTCGCCCCTCACAGCGGTTCCCACACCCCCGAGGCAGTTCAAAAGGAACCTGACAACTCTCAGCTCTCAGGTCACCCTCCTGGGTTCAAAAGACTTCCAGACTCCGCGTCGGAGAGGATTACTAGCCACCCCCAATTAGCCAAAGAAGGCACGCAGACGTCCATCCAAGGCAGCGCAAGATGCCAAGGTAAAAGTTCTATACTCCTTTCGCTTAGCTGATGCGGGGCATGCAAGCTCAAGGAGTGTGGGGGGCATTTGATGGGGCCAGTTGACCCCATAAAAAATAAATTTTTTTTTGAAGGCCTCCAAAGGCCGACATCTCCCAGACCGACGGCCCCAAAGGCCGACACCCGATGGCCCCAAAGGCCGACACCTCCAAGACCGACGGCTCAAGACCGACGGCTCCAAGACCGATGGCCCCAAAGGCCGACACCCGACGGCCCCAAAGGCTGACATCTCCCAGACCGATGGCCCCAAAGGCCGACACCTCCAAGACTGACGGCCCCAAAGGCCGACATCTCCAAGACCGATGGCCCCAAAGGCCGACACCTCCAAGACCGATAGCTCAAGACCGACGGCTCCAAAGACCAATGGCCCCAAAGGCCGATGGCTCCAAAGACCGACGGCCCCAAAGGCCAACACCTCCAAGACCGATGGCTCAAGACCGACGGCTCCAAGACCGACAGCCCCAAAGGCCGACACTCGACGGCCCCAAAGGCCGACACCTCCAAGATCGACAGCTCAAGACCAATGGCCCCAAAGGCCAACACCCAACGGCCCCAAAGGCCGACATCTCCAAGACCGACGGCTCCAAGACAGTCGGCCCCAAAGGCCGACACCCTCAAGACCGGCATCTTCCCAGCCGGCCCCGGTTCCCAGCCGGCCCCGACACTTCCCAGCCGGCCCCGGCGTGTCCAAGCTAGGCGGCCCGGCACCTCCCAGGCGGCCCCGGCATCTTCCCGGCCGACCCCTACTTCTTCAAGCAAGTATGCCTTGGCATCTTCCTAGCCGGCCCCGGCGTGTCCAAGCTAGGTGGCCCGGCACCTCCCAAGCGGCCCGGCAGCTTTCTAGCCGGCCCCCTACGTCTCCAAGCTAGGCGGCCCGGGCACAACCCAGGCGGCCCCGGCATCTTCCTAGCCGACCCGCCTGATCCAAGTCGGCCCCAACGCTTCCATCCCAGCTGGCCCCGCCTGATCCAAGTCGGCCCCGGCGCTTCCATCCCAGCTGGCCCCGCCTGATCCAAGTCGGTCCCGAAGCTTTCATCCCAGTCGACCCCGCCTGATCCAAGTCGGCCCCCGGCGCTTCCATCCCAGCCGGCCCCGGCACCTCTCAGCCGGCCCCGACGCTTCCTTCCTGACTCGGCCCCGGCGTCTCCTGTCCCGCCGAGTCGGCCAAGGCCATCCCCGATCAGCCCGACTCGGCCCCGGCATCTCCAGTCCCGCCGAGTCGGCCAATGCCATCCCCGGACGGCCCGACTCGGCCCCGGCGTCTCCAGTTCCTGCTAGATCAGCCCCAGCGGTTCAAGAAGCCGCTCTCTGACATGCGCCACCCGATAGTGCCAGACGCGCCGCCTGACAACGCCAGACGCGCACCGCTCGACAGCCCCGCCGGCTGATGGGACGTAGCCCACTAACCAGACCAGATTCACGCAACTGAACTCCGCAGACACCTCCTCCTCACGCAACCCCACATAATCATGCCAAGGTCAAACCCTATAAAAAGGTGAATCCACTCACCAAATAGGTACGCGCGATAACCCTCAAAATCACCATCTCAACTCTCAAAGGAATTCCTCCGCCCTGAGATCCCTCTTTTCACACAAAACAGGGCTCACTCGAGCCCTTCTTCAGCTGTGACCTCAGTCACTAACTTGGCCGTCGGAGGGTCCCGTCAGAGACCCCCTCCGATTCCGGGACTTCTTTGTAGGCAACCCGGCGAAGTGAGGATTCGAGAAGCACCTTCATTCTCGACGTCCAGGAGAGATGATTAAGCGTCATCACTATGTAAAATTTTAGAACTATGAGTTCTAGCTAGAAAGTATTTTCTTCCTTATTGAGGAGTTCAATATATGATGCTATGGCTGTTTGATCGGTATGAGAAATCCTATTTATGATGCCATTATAACACTTTGATGGGACTCTTAATTTATGATATGTGACTTTCTGATGGATAGAGCATTTCAAAACAGTATATGAAGGAACTCTTGATGTATAATAATAATTAATTAAGGAGAGAGAAGATCAAACCGGTTTCGCTTAAGGTTCTTGAAGGCATTCATTCAAGCATTAAGTAAAGTTCTTCCCCTTCTTTTCCAATTGCTCAAGTGCAGTAATATCAGTAATTATATAGTTATTTTATCTATCTTCTTCTAGCAAGTGGATACTTTTACGATTCATAAAATAATGCTTTTTCCAATACTAACGCCAGAAAGTCTACGGTAAACCAAAAGTCCAAGAAAGATCATTTAAAAAGACTGAGAGACGCTTGAAAACTGCGCCTTATGGAAACAAGTCAAATAAAATAGGGCTGCTACATGGCTGATCTCATTCAGACGCGAAATAAATAAATACCGCAATGTTGGTAAGAAAAGAGAATTTTATAGAACAAATTGTCAATTCAAAATTGATGCATCTCTAATTTCCTTTCACCTTAGAAACCACTCCAAGCATATACATCCCCTCTAAAAATCACCATATCTACAAAGTTACTTTTTATCTTCTTGAATAGGATGTACAGTATAAACAGTTTGGGAAAAAAAAATCAGAACAGCTTGCCGGCGAACTCTTTAATGTCTTCATCGTTACACGAGGGGGAAGCATACGATGCCAGGTCTCTGAGCTCAGGGAGGCTCCTTCCCAGCTGCAATGCCATCTTCATCTCAAACAACTCCCCATTCTCCCTCTTCTGCACATCTCTTTCCTCCAAATTTGACTCGATTTCTTCTTCTAACCTCCGGTAGAAGCCGCCGAGGTTGCGGAACAGCTCAAACACCATTCCCACCTGCCCACCATGCTCCAAGGTATTCACTACAGCTGCAAGCGCCCCTCCGACGACGCCGAGCAACGGAGGCAATTGGCCAAGAGCCGGAGAGCCAATCAAACCGGCACCGATCGCAGCCAGACCAGCGAGCAGCGGGCCTGAGGTGGCTAAAGTCTTATTAATCTTCAATACCAGCTTGCCCAACCTCACGTACTCCTCCTCATCTTTCACCTTCAGTACTCTCAGAACGCCCTTCATCTCCTCTTCCAGCTCCTTGCTCCAGCCATTGCTTCCCGCCTCATCGACGTATTTTTGACGTCTCTCTTGCCGCCTTAGTTTAGGCCACCATCGAGTGGGCTCTACGGTTTCAGGGAACTTCTCCAGCATCCCGGGGAGCAAAGGCAGCGGGTAAGCCTTCTCGAGTGCGAGCATCTTCTCCATAGCCTCCTCGACATCCAGTTCGGTAGGGGCTCCGAGGGCGAGTGTCGCGTGTATCGATCTCTCGAGCTGCTTCCACAGCCGGGTCGCATTCCTTTGTTCTTCGGTCAGCTGGGAAGGCTGGATCTTGTTGACGACTAGCATCATCCCGGTTGCAGCGGTGAACAAGACCACGGAAGAGAGCTTGAAGGCAAGGAGGTGGGGTGCGGCTTCGCCCAATGGGATGGACGAGATTCCAGTCATGAGGGATGCAGCGAGGCTGATGGAGTTGATGGAGTGGAGGAAGAGGTGATTCCAGTTGTTCCTCTGTGCTCCGATGATGGCGTGCATCTCTGCTCGATCCGCGACTGCCTCGGCAATGGCATGAAGCTTGGTGATGATCAAATCCTCACCTTTGTTAGGCGAGGCGATATGTGTTCGACTTTGCCTGGTGGCTGGGTTCTCTTCTCTCAGGATAAGATCCCCCATGGCGATGTTGGTGGGCAGCTTTGGAAGGGAGATCCTACCCTTGATTCCGACATTAGAGGGGGCATGAAGGCTCGCAGAGAACCTGCTGCTGCGATATGGTAGTGATGATGATTCTGCTACTGCTGCCGCCGCCGCCGCCGCCGAAGATGATAATTGAAGAGCTGCCATCTCTGAGTTTCTGCTGCTTTTCAACTTCAGATTTCTTTCTTCCTTCGGAGTTGTGGTTTGTGTTGGTTTTTGATCTTGGGATGTTAGAATGGCTTATGTTTGCGGTGAGATGGGAAGGTGGCGTCTATATTTATAATGGCCTTGGCCGTGACACCGATTCTGGTCTTGGAGGTCGTCGATTGACCTGGTTTACGGTTTAAACTTTAAACATTTGAAAAATAGAATGTCCGCGGGGAACCTGTCAATAGGCTTGGCTTGGACCTTTTCAGCTTGTAAACTGGGTCTGGGTCGACCCTGGACCCTCACCTGTCCGTTTATTTTTGAAACGGTGAGAACTTCTTGACTTGTCAACGGATCGTGTCCTTCATGGAACGGCGTTTACGGTTTGCCGTGTTTGATCCGGTAATTATTCTGTGCTTAGAGTAACTTTAGGTAATGTTTGATAAAAAAAATATTATTCATGGGTAAATGTACGGGATAGAGTTTGTTCCTTGGCTATCCCTAGGATATCCCTTAGCTATCCCATTGATCATATCAAATGCAAAAAGTAAATCCATGTGATAACTTTTTTTACTCTTATTTGGAGGGATAACCAGCTATTTCTGCATTTTCTAGGGAATAAATTGAGGGGATATCCCATGGTTAACCATAGTTAATCATGGATTATCCATTTAGTTAACTTTATTCCTAACTATCCCTTATAGTTATTGCTTTTGGGGATAAGAAAGATATCCTGGGGACCTGAATATCTCCTTTTATCCCCTATTTTAAACACTATCTTAGATTCTTTGGAGGTCCGTTGCCATCATATTTATTACGTGGTTTCTTTCTGACCGTCCCCTATTCGGCTTTGATTAAAGATTTAATTTGAGCCAGCAACACATCGCATTTTCCTTTTGTGTCCCTCGTTGCACAAGGTCGTAACTTACCAATGTATGATGCCATGGTTTTGAAAATCAAGTCGGATCGATCGATCGGACTGTTTCAATAAAAATGAATCATCACTCTAATCCAATTTTATTATTAAAGTTAACTTTTATATAATTTAATAAAAATTAAAAAATCTATTAAAATGAGTTACAAAGTTTTGATCTCGATTTTTAGATTTTTAATTTTAATAAATAAAATTAAGATTAAAATTTTAAAAGTTTTTAATTTTTCTTTTTTGTTTGCACAGAAAAAATAATCCACCTATCGTTTTAAAAATATTTTTCTATAGTTTTTATATTATATATTTTTTAAATTGATATATAAGTTTTAAAGATTTTTTTTTTATAATTTGATATTTTTTTTATAATTTTTATATTATTAAATTAAAAATTAATTATAATATTATTTGGTTTAATTAAATCGATTTATTCAGTTGAATTAATTAATTCATGATTTAAATGCCACGATTTATTATTCAATTTGATTTTCAAAACATTGTATGATACAATGTGTGAAATGCTGTCACATGATTGCGAGGGTCTCCCTTCAAAACTGGGTAGTAGGACTGACCCAAATTAAGCATTCTTTGCATTAACGAGGACGTCACTATGCGAAGAATTTCTTGATCAATTGCCTCGGTGACTCCAAACAGAGAATAATATTCTAGATTTCTAGTAAATATCACATCAGTACATGATTGGCTGAGCTTATTTCTAAAATCATAAATATACCTTATAATAAAAAAAATTTAAATACTTTCCTTTAGATGATATGGATTCGTCGCGGTTCTCTTTCCTTGACGATATCCGGAGGGCCACCCAGCAGAAGAGCGACCTTTGGGCTACTCCAGTATATTAGATATTGTTATCACAGAACCAGCTTATCTTCAATAATGATAGTATATCTTCTCACATGATTATGCGAAAGTCAGATCTCTATCGATGAAATTCGCATATCATCGCAATGCTTTTGATTCTGATACCTCTAGCCACTGGGGGTTTCTCTGCTACTTCGGTAGCGAACCGGCATACGGTTTTCATCTCTTGGAAGCCCTCCCATCAGGGTTTGTCAAAATCAACTTCGATAGGAGTATGCGAGGAAGACTAGTTGGTTCAGCTTTTATTATTCAAGGAATCGACGGAGCTTTGCTGTCGGCAGGTGATTTTGGCACTCTCGACTCCGCTGTCCCTATGGCTAAGCTTTATGCAGCTTGGACTAGTATTGCCTGGATTCTTCATGCTCACAACCTTCTCATTGAGGGTGACTCGCTAACTGTCGTCCGATGGATTCGTAAGGAAAGCTACAACCAAGTTCCTATCAATCCGCTACTCCACGACATTTGGTTTATTCTTCGGGAAGCTCATAGAGCCCAGATCCTGCATATCTACTATGAAGCCAATTCTGCGGCGTAGCGACTTCTGTGGCCCATCATGCTAGGTTTTGGATATAGAACAGTATGACCCCTATCCCCTAGTACTTAAGCAAATCCTGTATTCTGACCTATCTGGGTTGACTCGTATTAGGACAGTGTGATCATCCGTTTGTATAAAAAAAATTCTAAATCAATTTACAACACACATTTGAAAAGTTAGGACAAAAAATATAAATATATCCCTTTTATCTTTTTTATCCTCTAATTTGAGGTTTAAATAAATTTAAGTATTTATGGGGCATTAGGAGAACGAGTAATCCTTTCTCCCTTCCCTTTTTTTTTTCCCGCCATCCTAAACAAGGTTTTTTAATACTTTTTATCCTTTCTTTCCTTTTCCTCCAAATCTCCATCTAAATAGATCCTAAATTTCTTTTGATCGAAGCTGATTGACTGAGTCCTTAGTAATAATTATTTTAATTAACATATATCATTATAATTATGAGTGTAGATGGCTCAAGAAAGTAGATGTTACCATGGCAAAAGACCTACTAGATTTGCTGATGGCTTCACAATTTGGTAAGATATAGATCAGTAGATGTGTACCCCATACTCACCAACTAATATTACCCACAAATAAAAGGATGGCGAGGTAGAGATACCTGAGGTTCGCCTTAGGAAATAGGCTTACCTCTTTCCCTCTCAAATGATGCAAGTTATTATGAATCCAATGTAGCAACAAGCCTGTTACTATATTTGATAGGATGAAAATAATAGAGATATAATAGTAGTTGCAATATATAGTAACATGAATTCATATAACAACTGTCATAGCAATAATATATATATATCAACCACAATAATAGATACAATCCTAGAACACCAGAGCCAAATAGGAGCTCCATATTAATTTAACAAATTTTACTAAGTTTGATCAATCAATAGTTAGATGTTTTTCAAATCCGTTAGAGGTTGTGTGTTAATTAAAAGAAACGGAAAAAAGTGTTTGAAGCGCTAAAGTGTTTGAATGCAAACAAAGCCGCTTTCTTCTCTTTTGTGCCATTAGGAGAATCAAATGATTGGTAGAAATCTGAGATTGATAAATTGGGATGGGATGTACCATCCTTTACATGGAAGAGATTTAAGGTAGTCTTTTATAATAAGTACTTTGCTTAAAGTGTCCGTCGTTAGAAATTAAATTATTAAGTTTCATCGGCTTAAATAGTGTAACATGAAAGCTACCCAATGTGTGACAAAATTTGAGGAACTATTCCATTAGGTAGTGTTTGAAATAGGGGATAAGAGGGGATATCCAAGGAATATCCCCTCTTATTCCCAAAAGCCATAACTATAAGGAATAGCTGGGAATAAAGTTAACCAAAGGGATAATCCATGATTAACCATCACTACAAGGGGAAAAAAATATTGCGACGCCCAAATGCGTCTTAATTGCATCGCTAAACATGCTATTGTGACGCAATAGCGACGCAATGACGGCGTCGCTCAGATGTCCATCGTAATCTCCATTTGTCGTAATTGCATCGCAATATTGCGACTCTCTGTGACGCAACAATGCGTCGCAATATTGCGACGCATCCAAATGTGTCGCTAAATTTAAAACTAATTTTTAATATTTAAAATTATTATTAAATATTGCGACGTATTCAATTGCGTCACAATATTACGATGCATTTAGTTGCGTCGCAATATTTAATAATAATATTTTTGATATAATAGCGACGCAATTTGAGTCGTCAATGCGTTGCCAAGAAAAAAAAATAATATTTTAGAGATAATAGCGACACAATTTGAGTCGCTAATGCGTCGCTATTAAATTTTTTTTTAATTATTGCGACGCCAGGTCATTGCGTCGCAATATTTAATAATAAAATTTTAAAAATATTAGCGATGCAATTTCAGTCCCTAATGCATCGCTAATTAAATTTTTTAAAAAATATAAAATATTAAAAATTAAAACGGTTAATACAATTTCATTACATTTAAATATTGATAGAAACATTCTTCACTCATATTGATCCAAAAAATAATCATTCAATTTCCAAAAATAATTAATATATTAAAATTTTAAAGTTTTCATGTACAACATATAAAAAGAAAAAAAATACATCAAGAATCTGAGCGATCACGTGGAGCTGGAGACCCTGCGACAAGCGGCTAATCATATCCTGCAAATGATGCATCTAATCTCACACGTATGCAAGCTCCTGATCCCGGCCTCGCATACGCTACTCGAACTCGTGCTCGACCTCCTGCCGAACCTCCTGACGAACGTCCTGCTGAACCTCCTCCGTAATAGATCTCCGAATGTCGTCTAAACGCTCGGTAGGAATATCACCAGAAAATCGCGAGTTGGAGGCCTGATGGGGAAAATATGCAGAAGCTCTAGTGCCCAGACCATAGACCCTACGGTCTCACGGCTGGGCACCAACAGCCTCCAAAAACATACGCCGACTCTCCTCTGCTAAGAGTTCGACGGCGTCTCCCCATCAGTGGAGTCGACCTGCGATGCCTGGGAGTGAAGCTCCTCGACTCGTGTCTTTGAATTATAAAATCAACAATAAATGAGTTAATAAATTTCTCGAAATAAAATTTTAGAAATTAAACAGATACTACATAAAGCTAATTTCTTACCGCAACCTTCCGTGATCGTGTGTTGACCCAGGAACTGTCCCTCCTGGTGTGTGTCGCCCTGAATAGACGAAACTCACCAGGATCTCCACCCTCCTGCTCAGACTATAACAATAAAAAAATTGATATTAATACAAATATTTGTAAATAACTAAATTAGTAATTAAATTATTTATGTTTTCTTACCATACGGCGTCTGTGCTCCTGAATCGAAATGGAGC
Source organism: Calamus simplicifolius (assembly GCA_900491605.1). NCBI lineage: Eukaryota > Viridiplantae > Streptophyta > Magnoliopsida > Arecales > Arecaceae > Calamus > Calamus simplicifolius. The sequence continues at coordinate 604,413 of UESW01004583.1, read as the reverse complement.
CCGAAGTATGGCGGAAGAGACCCGTGCCAGGACCGCCCTTCTCGGATCGACGGTTCATGCTGGCTGATGTGGACCTCATACGCCAGCCATCGGACTGCCAGCCTGCTGCCACTCGTGCCATATACCCTCTGGCACATGCGCAGGACGCTGACCCGATGACCTCCAACGATGAAGCATGTCGGAGTATCGGCGTCCCGTAAGAGCCTCCCATGCTGCCCTAATGGCATCATGCTGGCAGGGTCCCACAAACTTTTTCTGCATTAAAATAAACAGTTAGTTTCAAAATTTATTAAGATTAAGAAATTTTATATCAGTGATAAATTGTATTTAATAAGTTTACCTGAAACTCAAAAAAATAAAACTCCTTCGTGGCTGGAGATACGTGGCGCCAATCGTAGCCACTGGGATCTACACGCCTCTGAAATACGGCGCTGATGTGGCTAAATACATGATGCTGCTCAATAAATCTGTTAAAAAAATTCATGTTTATAAGTAATTGACTTAAAAATATAAACATATATTTTAAATTAGTATATACTTACAGCCCATGAGCATCAAGTCGAAGTACGGTGCGGCCGATGGTGGAAGAACTCTCGGAGGTATGTGCCGATCGGCTGGATGGTAATACCAATGCAGGATCACCGCCGACTGCTGGAGAGATCGAAGGCTGTGCGATGTGTGGAGATCCAAACTCTCCATCTCCAAAGCTCATGTGATCTGATGCAGCAGAGCTACATCCCTGCTCACTCCGTATGTCGTCGATAGATCTACCTCTGCCCGTCATACTGAAAATACTAAAGATTCATGCAATTAAATTACGATTAATGATTGACTATGTAAAAATTTACCACTTATAAAATAAAGTTGAATTTAAAAAAACCTCTATGTTTAATCGGTGTCATTTTTTTCGTGAAATGTTGGTTCAACATCCGATGTTGTATCGGACTGCGATTCAGTTTCATTATCATCGGAAGGAAACCAAACATTTGCATCCGCAATTTCTTGGACATCACCATTTGGATCTCTAAGTGATGTTTCAGGAGCCCTTGTGTCGTCCTCAATTGCATGCATTTCCATCTCATCCTCTTGAAATGCAGGGCACTCGGCTGATTGACTTGATGAACTCTCCTCTAATAAGATTGTTGAACGTGGGACGATTTTAGAAATAGCCCACCAATCTCGCTTGTCGTTGCGCAAACTTGGTATCGCAGTAAAACACTTGCTGAGTTTGGGATGCAAGGATGAATGGGTCATATTTCTGCAATCTTCGTCGATGGTTCACTTCAACCAAATTGTAGTCGTTATGAACCCTTTTGCCCACAGGAACTGTCGGATCGAACCAATCGCAATGAAACAATACGGTTCATTTCATAGGCCAACTGGGATATTCAACTTCAACCACCTCTACTAACTTTCCATAATAATCCTGCATATTTGCTCCAACACTTTCTCCTTTAACACACATGCCCCAGTTCTGCGTGCCTCTTGAAGCTGCTAATCGTTCAATCTGAAATTTGTACCCATTAACAAAATAGCCAGTAGAGGTTGTTACGGTCTTCAATGGCCATTGCGATAGATATTTAATGAAAATATTATCGGTTGGGACCATGGACCGTTTACCTATAAATTAATAAGCTATTCACAACCAATTCGAAAAATTAAAGCCATTACTGAAATTGATTGAGTGATACTACTCACAAATTCATAAAACCAGTAAGCGAACTCTGTTTCTAACTTCTGTCCATTGCAACTTGACTGATGTCGGGATTCATCTGTCGTTGTCTATCACAATACGTCCTTATGGGATGATAAGGATTAAAACTGATGTTAGCAATTAAATATTATGGTATATTATAATTTAAATTAGAAGTTCCAATTAAGCATTGAAGTATACACTTACTCAATATATGGATCGACTTCTCTACAGTTCATTAGGATATAATAATGTGCTGCATTATACTCCATATCGCTAAGATTTCTTGACTTCTGCCCCCCAAATGAACGGCCAATACCTTTAAAAATTGATATTCTACCGTCATTAGGTTCTCCTTCGTCCACACATACGTCATCGTTACGACCAAGATTTCGGCTCCTCATGTGGACGTGACCGTCAAAGTAATGCGAGACAAAAGCTAAAACTTCTTCGACCAAGTGTGCATTGCATATAGAACCTTCAACCCTTGCCTTATTACGCACATTATTTTTTAACTTCTTAAGGTACCTATATGTAAAGTTGAGACAAAAAATTAACCAATTTTCTCACAATGAAATAATATTTGAAATGTCAATATGTCTTAATGATGTATATATTTACCTTTCGAAATGATACATCCAGCGATACTGCACGGACCAGCTATGCTCGCTTCGTATGGCAAGTGAACCGGTAAATGCTCCATTGAGTCAAAAAAACTGGTAGGAAATATTCGCTCCAGCTTGCATAAAATAATTAGAATTTCCTCCTCAAGCCTTGCCATGGATGCAGAAGTAATGACTGTGCATCTAGATTTGGTTCTTCCATAAATGTATTCTGATTGAATTCATTATTTGATGCATTCATCACCATTTCTTCATATGTGTTTAGATTCACAAATGGTTCATCAACGGGAATTGACACTTGTTGGCTTGTAACAACTGCTGGAATTTCCTCTGGTTCACCATGACAGTACAAAACATTGTAATCAGGAACAAACCCCTTTTTACACAGATGCACCTTAACAGTTTCAACATCTCTGTAGGCTTTATTCTGACACCAGTGATAGTTGCATGGGCACCTAATCCTAGGCCCATCCATCCATTCAGGTTGGCTACATGCAAATGCGATAAATTCTTCCAATCCATTCAGAAAATCTGGATTAAGCAAGCCATCTTTTATCCTTGCATACATCCACGAGCGAGCCCCGCTCATTTTTGACCGACTTATACAATTTCTGGTAAACCATTAAAGGAAACCATATTATAAAACTATATTAGCATTACTAAATATATAACTAAATTATTTCTTTTACACAACTTAGGTTAATAACAACCATTTAAATAATTTATAACTAAACCAATTTTTTTTTAGACAACTAAGGTCCCTACCCTGCAAGACCCGGCCACGGCTACGATCCTTGGCGTGCTAGCAAGGACCGAGGCACAGGTTCATGCCAGGCTAATGCTAGGGCTTGAGTTTGGGTCGAGCCGCAAGGCGGTCCCCGTTCAATCATGAGACTTCACAAGCATTCAAGTGTCCTAAATTAATTCTACCTTCACTCCATGTCTAAAAGGTAAGGCCCTATCCCATTCAAGAATATTTTTGTGATATGTTATTCTGCTATTAATTATCATCGATCGGTTACGTTGAAATTTCAGCAGCATTTCTCCGTATGTTCTCCTAAATGTGTGGCATATATGCCACACTAGGAGAACGTATGAGCAAATACAAACCGCAATCTCACCCAATGATGATTAATAGCAGACTAACATATCGCAAAAAAGATTCTCAAATAGGACAATTTGAGAATTTGCAAGACTAAGTCTTACAAATTCTCAAACGGGTCTAAAGGTTATAGTGCTATGATTAATAATATGGAAATCCGAAGACAATCGAACTTATGCTTGTTAATCTTAACTTCTTGTCAATTATACATATATAGGAATAGTATTCTATATATATAGTCACTGACTTCTTAAGATTATTATGTCGAATATAAATGTTTGTGAAGACTAAAATATAAATCATTAAACTACTAATTTATTGCTGAAAATTAAATAATAATACAACAAGACTTTCTATCTAGCATTACATAATTTAATGCATCATTCAATTTGAAGCAGAATGTAAATAATCAAGACATAACAATTGTAAATAACTACAAATGCACAAATATTATTGCATAAACAGCTATAAAGAAATGAAAAGCTATGACTATAATTTTGAAATTACCTAATCTAAATAGTTATGGTTAATGAGCTAAATTAGTTGACCTAAATAGCTAAGCTAATTCAGCTCGACCTATCTAAAGCGTTTTGATTGATGATCTAAAGAGACAAGGTTGATGGTCTAAAATCAGCTTACTTGAGAAGTTAAAACTGATAAGCTAAATTAATTGATAAATAGCTATGATTTATGAGTTTAATCAGTTGATTTAAAAAGAGTCATGATTGATGAGCTAAATCAGTCTATCCAAAGAGCTCCGACTAATGACATAAATTAATTAAATTATAACTAATCTAATAAAAAATTAGATTAGTAGTCACATTTTTTTAATATTTATCATCAAATTATTTAAAAATATTTTTAAAAATAATAAAATATAATAGAATCTAAATTATTTGTGTTAATTTTTTTTCATGAGTGTTAAAAAAAAAATTTGAAGGGACCGGGGGTGGGGAAAACCCCCCTAGCTGTTACTTTTTTTAAAAAAAATTAAGTTTCCCATGTTTTAAAAATATATTTATATTTTATTATATTTGTCATCAAATTATTTGAAAAATATTTTTAAAAATAATAAAATATGATAGAATTTAATATTTTTTGTTAATTTTTTTATGAGTGTTAATTTTTTTTAATTGAAGGGGCCAGGGGTGGGGAAAAGCCCCTAGATGTTACTTTTTTATCTTTTTTTTTTTGGTCTGGCCACTATGGCCGGAGAAGACGAACGGGAGGGGGGGGAACCCACCCCCCATAACTGTTTTTTTTTTCGGTGGCCTGGCCACCGTGGCCAGGCCATGGCTGGCCACGGCAGCGGCCGTGGCCGGAGAAGACGATTGCAATCAGTCCGAGATCGCAATGATCGACGGTTGCGATCGATCGAAGCCGTGATCCCGATCGGCCACGATCGATCCCGGACCGTTGCGATCGGTCCGAGATCGTTGACGATCCAACGGTTGCGATCGATCCAAGCCCTGATCCCGATCGGCCATGACCGATCTCGGACCGTGGTGATCAGTCTGATCGCCGACGATCCGACGGTTGTGATCGATCCAAGCCGTGATCCCGATTGGCCACGACCGATCTCAGACCGTGGCGATCGGTCTAATCGGCGACGATCCGACGGTTGCGATCGATCCAAGCCCTGATCCCGATCGTCCACGACTGATCTCGGACCGTGGCGATCAGACCGATCGGCGTAGATCCGACGGTTGCGATCGATCCAAGCCCTAATCCCGATCGGCCACGACCGATCTCGGACCGTGGTGATCGGTCCGATCGCCGACGATCCGACGGTTGCAATCGATCGAAGCCCTGATCCACTGGGGGTTTCTCTGTTGCTTCGGTAGCGAACCGGCATACGGTTTTCATCTCTTGGAAGCCCTCCCTTCAGGGTTTGTCAAAATCAACTTCGATAGGAGTGTGCGAGGAAGACTAGTTGGTTCAGCTTTTATTATTCAAGGAATCGACGGAGCTTGCTGTCGGCAGGAGATTTTGGCACTCTCGACTCCTCTGTCCCTATGGCTGAGCTTTATGCAGCTTGGACTAATATTGCCTACACTTCTCGATTCTTCATGTTCACAACCTTCTCATTGAGGGTGACTCGCTAACTGTCATCCAATGGATTCGTAAGAAAATATGCAACCAAGTCCCTATCAATCCGCTACTCCACGACATTTGGTCTATTCTTCGGAAAGCCCATAGAGCACAGATCCAGCATATCTACTATGAAGCCAATTTTGCGGCTGATTGGGTAGCGACTTCTGTGGCCCATCATGCTAGGTTTTGGATATGGAACAGGATAACCCCTATCCCCTAGTACTTAAGCAAATCCTGTATTCTGACCTATCTGGGTTGACTCGCATTAGGATAGTGTGATCATCCGTCTGTATAAAAAAAAATCTAAATCAATTTATAACGCACATTTGAAAAGTTAGGACAAAAAATATAAATATATCCCTTTTATCTTTTTTATCCTCTAATTTGAGGTTTAAATAAATTTAAGTATTTATGGGGCATTAGGAGAACGATTAATCCTTTCTCCCTTCCCTTTTTTTTTTTTTCCTCCATCCTAAACAAGGTTTTTTAATACATTTTATCCTTTCTTTCCTTTTCCTCCAAATCTCCATCTAAATAGATCCTAAATTTCTTTTGATCGAAGTTGATTGACTGAGTCCTTAGTAATAATTATTTTAATTAACATATATCATTATAATTATGAGTGTAGATGGCTCAAGAAAGTAGATGTTACCATGGCAAAAGACCTACTAGATTTGCTGATGGCTTCACAATTTGGTAAGATATAGATCGATCAGTAGATGTGTACCCCATACTCACCAACTAATATTACCCACAAATAAAAGGATGGCGAGGTAGAGATACCTGAGGTTCACCTTAGGAAATAGGCTTACCTCTTTCCCTCTCAAATGATGCAAGTTATTATGAATCCAATGTAGCAACAAGCCTGTTACTATATTTGATAGGATGAAAATAATAGAGATATAATAGTAGTTGCAATATATAGTAACATGAATTCATATAACAACAACTGTCATAGCAATAATAGGAACCACAATAATAGATACAATCCTAGAATACCAGAGCCAAATAGGAGCTCCATATTAATTTAACAAATTTTACTAAGTTTGATCAATCAATAGTTAGATGTTTTTCAAATCCGTTAGAGGTTGTGTGTTAATTAAAAGAAACGGAAAAAAGTGTTTGAAGCGCTAAAGTGTTTGAATGCAAACAAAGCCACTTTCTTCTCTTTTGTGCCATTAGGAGAATCAAATGATTGGTAGTGTTGATGCTGGATCACCAGAAAGATAGAAATTTTTTTTTTGTTAGAGATCTCTAGTCAAAGGAAGGAAAAAATCCCCCTTCCCCTCTGGATCTCCCTCCCCTTTTATACTCCTTGAATTTTTAAAAATATCGCTTTCTTGTCTTCGTCATCATGCCATCAGCATCGAGTCATATTTCTTTCTTTTTCGGATAAGATTAATGTATAAGATTAATGTATAAGATTAAAGATCAGCCACTGCGAGAGTATGCCACATGATCGTTTACTGATAATTAACACCAAAGGCACTAAGGAACTTGCTCTGAAAGCTAAGAATCATCATGATGGGTTTTGGTTTTCCAAAGGGAATGTCAGAGTTAGTGGAAAGTTATATGGCTCTAAAACAGGTGCTTAGTATCTCCTTTATTTAAGCTTTTCGATGAATGGTGATGTTCTGGCATTTGTCTTATCCAAGTCATTTAAAGCGTCATGATGTTTGATGATTCTTGAGCTTTGTTCCAGACACGATAGTTTGTCGCGTTAAGTGCTTCTGATACGAAAATAGCTTTAAGAGCTCGGGGTGTATAGCCCAAAGCAGGAGGCCGCCCAGGACTCAGGGCCGCCCAGGGTTTGGGGGCTGCCCGGGACTTGGGGGCCACCCAGGGTTTGGGGTCGCCCAGGACTTGGGGGCCGCCCAGGACCAGGAGGCCGCCCAGGGCTCGAGGGCCGTCCAGGACTTGGGGGCCGCCTAGGACCAGGAGGTCGTCCAGAGCTTGGGAGCCGCATAGGACCAGGAGGCCGCTTAGGACTTGGGGGCCGCCCATGGCCAGGAGGCCGCCCAGAGCTTGGGGGCCGCCCAAGACCAGGAGACCACCCAGGACTTGGGGGCCACCCAGGGCCAGGAGGCCGCCCAGGGCTCGGGGCCGCCCAGGGTTTGGGGGCCGCCCAGGACCAGGGGGCCACCCAGGACTGGGAGGCCGCCTAGACCAGGAGGCCGCCCAGAGCTTGGGGGCCGCCCAGGACCAGGAGGCCGCCCGGGACTTGGGGGCCGCCCAGGACCAGGAGGCCGCCCAGGGCTCGGGGCCGCCCAGGGTTCCAACCTATTCTCCGTTGACCGACCGTATCACGACCTACCCTTGATTTACTTACCACATCATATGCCCCCTCGCCCCTGCCCCTTGTGCTCAGGCGCGCCGCACGTGCAAAAAGGAGGAGGGGCGGAAAATTGAATTTAAATTTGTATATACGATAGATGACGTTTCGAAAAAAAGAAAAGGAGGGCGCATATCCCTAAGGGGATAACACCTTTTCATCTGCCCGGTCCCACTCAGGGATCGCCGCGTGGTTTTGTGGCGCTCGAGGTATTATATTCAAAATATATTAAAAAGGGCTCGTCCTCTCTACCCCCTTGCCTTTTATTCTTGTTGCCTCTTCTGTGTTTTCACTCTTTCAAGTTCAGGTTAGTCGACTTTTCTCTCTCCTTTTCTTCTTCATGGATCCCCGTCAAGATAGGAAAGGCAAAAGCCCACTGATCGAGCCCTCTCGTGAAGAGATTATCCAGGCGCATCGCCAAGCTCTCGGAGGTGTGACCATTCGCGGGGATCAACCAGCTCCACGACCAGTGTCTAGGGCACTATCCCAATCCCCTTGGGTTTCTTCTTCATCCACTAGTCATGAGGTAGGATTTTCGGTAGCTACCCCTAAATCGGCTGGTCCGATGGAGATCGCCTCAATCACGTCCTCTCAAGATCTTAGGAATCTTAGGGCTCGGTTTGGGATCCCAAATAACATTCGACTTTACGTTCCCCTCCCCGAAGATAGGGTTACTTCTATGCAACCGGGGAAGGTTGCGCTATACGAAGAATTTTTTAAGTGTGGCCTACGGCTGCCTCTGCATCCTTTTTTTGTAAATTTGTTGAATATGTACCATCTTATTCCTACGCAACTTACCCCTAACTCCATCCGTATCATCTTTTCGTTTTTGGTGCTTTGTCATTTCCATGGGGCTTCTGCCCGGCTCTCCCTATTTAGGGCTTTGTATAGGATCCGGAATCCTATAAGGGATGGGTGGTGGAGTTTTGCGTCTAGGCCCAAGAGAGTCCTCAGGCTTAATCTCCCTTCCAAAATCAAAGGGTGGAAGTCACGGTTTTTTTATGCACATTTAGAGGGCATGGACATGAACTGGGGTGTTCCTGATACTAGTTCTAATCAGAACTCAAACATTGAAGAGAGAGATCAGGAACTATTTAACATTTTGGTGTCTACCATCGTGCCCCCTAGTAAGGAACTATTATCGGAGGATAACCTTTGGGGGATCGCATCCATGCCGGTGTCGCTGCCCACAGCGCCCGGTGAGCCTCAAAGAGTTTCATTATTGTTATTACCATTTTCTTTTTCTTCTTTCTTCTTTTTCTTTTTCTTTTTTTTGGGTATTTGGTATTTAAATACGCATATGAGAACACACTTTAGTGCATATATTCTGCTTACATTTGGCATTTTTGGGCACTTTTTTAATTAACCTTGGATTCTCTGTTTTGCAGCAATGAAGTTCTCCCAAGATGCGATAATATCTAGCCTCCGGAAGAGAAAAGGAAGCGCCCGTGGCACGACAAGAGCCGGGCCTAAGAGGCCTTGTTAAAGGGAGCTGGGTCACTCGACCCAGCCTCCGGCGACCCTCCCCGAGGCAATATTAGTAGAGGAGGACGAGGGAGAGAAGAGCCACCCCGCCGGGATACCTATCGGGGGTCTCCCTGAGAAGAGCCCACTGGGGGCCGCCTCCTCCCCTGCCAGGGATACTGGGGGGCCATCCGGGAGTAAAGGGTTGGCTGAGACCTACCCGCCAGGCCCGCAGTCGCCAAAAGGAGCAGATACCTCTGCTCCCCCGGACATCTCGAAGTGTTTGCCTCAATCTTTAGGGATGCCCAGTCAAGATGCTGCGTACAAGAGCTGTTTATCAGAAACGGTTCTTAAACTTTCGATCTTGCCTAGATTTCAGGCCAAGATGAGGGGCTTGCCACTGGAGGAGTCCTTCGATACAATGTTTATAGCCGCGCTCCAGGTAGAATCACGGTCTTCCTCTCTTTTCTCTTCTTTCTTTCTTCTTTTTTTTTGTAATTATAGAATTCATGTATTCATCGACTGTTTAATATAGATATCCAACGGCCTTTTCATGCTTCGTGAGGATCTGGTCAACGCCAAGTCTCATAACGAGGGCCTGAACAAAGAACTATCGGAAGTAAAGGCCCGGGAATTGAAGGCGTTACTTGACCTTCAGGCTGTTCGGGAAGACAATCGCGCGTGGCGGGAGAGGGCCGAGAGGGAGCTGCAGACCCTGGATGCCAAACTGTTTGAAACCAGGGCAAAGCGGCTACCGACGGAGGAAAAATTGAAGGAGGCCATTCTCAAGTTAGAGTATACCAAGAACCGGGCCGACAATGCAGAGGCCGTGGCCCTCAATGCTACAGAGAAGCTGGCCCTGGCCGAGAAGGAAACAAAGGAAGCTCTGGACAGGATGGCCGTAGCGGAGACGAAGGCTCAAGAAAGGGTGGCCGCGACCGAAGCTCGAGCTCGGGAGGTCATTAAAGAATATAAGAATTCCCTTGACTTTGCCTCGGAGTTTCGCGAGGCTGCTATGGATGCCTTCGTCCAAGGTTTTGAGAGGTGCAAAAGAAGATTATCTCGGCATTTCAAACTAGAAGACCTCGAGCGTTTCCAACCTGCAGACGACGAAGAAACCTCCGATGCTGAGGTTGAAGATACCGCTGATGAAGCGGTGATAGCTGGAGACCCCGCCACTGAAGCGACCGCAATTGAAGAGCCAACTACCGGGCCGACCACAATGGGTGGGCATCCCGGGAATCAATAGGAACGCGGCTATATTCGACTTGATTTTTTGTCTTTGACCCTGTCCCTAACGGACTCCTTTTGTAAGCCGGCCAATGTCGGCCTGTAGATGATACTCTATAGAGTTTTGTAGCAGCTCAACTTTTAAATGAATGAGTATCAGTTCTTCGTTTTTATTTGTTCATTATTATAATCGATCGGCCTCTGATTTTTAACCATTATATAGAGGAAGTAAAGGGACTCATCTCTTCCTCCAACCTTTCAAGGCTTAAACCACAGACCGACGTTAAGTTTGAGTTTCAGGGTCGTTCCGTAGGCACATTGTCTCAGAGCGTAAGTTCGACTCGAGGCCGCCTAGGTCTCGGACTTGAACCTCCTCATGGGTAAACGGTACCAACCCGGGGGTGTCCTTAGGACCGTGGGGCCATCGAGTTCTTTTTCAAGAACAATCTCGAGGTAGTCGATACCAGCCCGAGAGTTCGACTCGAGGCTGCCTAGGTCTTGGACTTGAACCTCCTCAGGGGTAAACGGTACCAACCCGGGGGTGTCCTTAGGACCGTGGGGCCATCGAGTTCTTTTTCAAGAACAATCTCGGGGGTAGTCGGATACCAGCCCGAGAGTTCGACTCGAGGCTGCCTAGGTCTTGGACTTGAAACTCCTCGGGGCAAACGGTATCAACCCGGGGGTGTCCTTAGGACCGTGGGGCCGTCGAGTTCTTTTTCAAGAACAATCTCAGGGGTAGTCAGATACCAGCCCGAGAGTTTGACTCGAGGCCACCTAGGCCTTGGACTTGAACCTCCTCAGGGGTAAGCGATACCAACCCGGGGGTGTCCTTAGGACCGTGGGGCCGTCGAGTTCTTTTTCAAGAACAATCTCGGGGGTAGTCGGATACCAACTTGAGAGTTCGATTCGAGGCTGCCTAGGTCTTGGACTTGAACCTCCTCAGGGGCAAACGGTACCAACCCGGGGGTGTCCTTAGGACCGTGGGGCCGTCGAGTTTTTTTTCAAGAACAATCTCGGGGGTAGTCGGATACCAGCCGAGAGTTCGACTCGAGGCTGCCTAGGCCTTGGACTTGAACCTCCTTAGGGGTAAGCGATACCAACCTGGGGGTGTCCTTAGGACCGTGGGGTCGTCGATTTCTTTTTCAAGAACAATCTCGGGGGTAGTCGGATACCAACCCGAGAGTTCGACTCGAGGCCGCCTAGGTCTTGGACTTGAACCTCCTCAGAGGCAAACGGTACCAACCCGGGGTGTCCTTAGGACCGTGGGGCCATCGAGTTCTATTTCAAGAACAATCTCGGGGGTAGTTGGATACCAGCCCGAGAGTTCGACTCGAGGCCACCTAGGTCTTGGACTTGAACCTCTTCAGGGATAAGCGATACCAACCCGGGGGTGTCCTTAGGACCGTGGGGCCGTCGAGTTCTTTTTCAAGAACAATCTCGGGGGTAGTCGGATACAGCCCGAGAGTTCGACTCAAGGCCGCCTAGGCCTTGGACTTGAACCTCCTCAGGGGTAAGCGATACCAACCCTGGGGTGTCCTTAGGACCGTGGGGCCGTCGAGTTCTTTTTCAAGAACAATCTTGGGGGTAGTCAGATATCAGCCCGAGAGTTTGACCCGAGGCTACCTAGGCCTTGGACTTGAACCTCCTCAGGGGTAAACAGTACCATCCGGGGGTGTCCTTAGGACCGTGGGGCCATCGAGTTCTTTTTCAAGAACTATTCATAGGAAATCTCCGAATGTGTACATTTATTAATTTCTTGGGTAAATACATCCATTACATTACTGGTGGTATTACCGGAGATTGTCTGCATTCCATGTTTGAGGGATTGGTTGTCCACTCAAATCTTTAAGCCGGTATGCTCCACGATGAAGGACTTCTGCGACTCGGTAGGGCCCTTCCCAATTCGGGGACAATTTGCCCCCTTCCACCGGCTTGGATATTTCGGCTCTTCTAAGGACCAAGTCTCCCTGGCAAAAACTTTTCGGGCGGACGCGAGTATTATAATATCTCGCTATCCGCTGTTAGTAGGCCGCCATTTTAACTTGAGCTCGGTCCCTTACTTCATCAATGAGGTCGAGACTAGCTCTTAAATTAGGGAGGTTGTCGGCTTCGTCGTATGACTCCACTCGAATACTTGGCAGGCCAATCTCGATCGAAATAACAGCCTCGGAGCCGAAAACTAGGTTGAAAGGCGTCTCTCCTATTGGCGTCCTGGGAGTTGTGTGGTATGCCCAGAGCACGCTCAAGAGTTCTTCCACCCATCTTCCTTTAGATGCGTCTAGCCTGATTCTCATTCCTCGTAATATCATACGATTCGTAACCTCGGCCTCTCCATTAGACTTTGGATGGCCGACAGAGGCGAATCGATGAGTGATGCCAAAATCAGCACATAAAGTTCTAAAGGCAGCGTTGTTAAATTATCGGCCGTTGTCGGTGACAAGAGTATGAGGTATGCCGAATCAACAGACAATGGATTTCAGAGAAAAGCCTTGACCTTGGCTTCAGTGATCCTGGCGAGCGCTTCGACCTCGACCCACTTAGTAAAATAATCAATAGCAACGAGCAGGAATTTTCGCTGTCCTGACGCCGGTGGGAAAGGGCCGAGGATGTCCATGCCTCACTGGGCGAAGGGCCATAGGGCGAAGAGAGGACTCAACAGGGAAGCCGGCTGTCGCTGAATACAAGTGTACCGTTGACATTGGTCACATCTCTTCACTAGTTCAGTAGCATCTTCCTGCATGGTTAGCCAATAATATCCTTACCGGAGAGCTTTGCGTGCCAGAGATCTGCCCCCTGAATGATTCCCGCATATACCTTCATGAATTTCTCTAAGAATATAATTCGCGTCTGCTGGGCTGACGATGCATTTGAGAAAAGGCTGGGAAAAGGATTTCTTATAGAGTTGGCCGTCCAGTAATATGAACTTAGAGGCTCTCCGTTTAAGCAGCTTGGCTTCCCCGTGGTCGGCCGGGAGGACGCCATCTTTCAAGTATTGGACATAGGCATCCATCCATGTTTCTTCCTGTGTAACTGGCAGAGCTTCCTCCATGGCTTCAATACTAGGTGTCTCCAAGTATTCAATATAAGTTTTGCCCATGGCGCTATCCGCTGATGTATCAAGTCGGACCAACATATCAGCTCTGGCGTTCTCCCCTCTAGGGATGTAACTGATAGTGAAGCAATCTAGCAAGGGGATTAACATATTAACCTTGCTTAGGTACCGGAACATGATAGGATCTCGGGCCTCGTACTTTCTAGCTACTTGGGCAGAAATAAGCTGCGAGTCGGTAAAAGCTCGGAGATGCCTGATTCCCAGTCCATGTGCCAGTTTAATCCCGGCCAACAAGGCTTCATATTCAGCTTGATTGTTAGTAGCTTCAAAGAGGAAGCGGAGAGCATACTCCAACACTACGCCCTCCAGACTGGAAAGAATAAGATCGGCTCCGCTCCCTTGGGAGTTAGAGGCCCCGTCGACGTGGAGGATCCACGCCTCATCATTCTCCTCGCCGACATCTGAAGGAACTTAGGGGGAATCTTCTTGATGCCTCTCAAACCAAGTACACTCCACTAGGAAGTCGGCTAAGACCTGGGATTTCAGAGCTGCCCGGGGCTGAAAGGATAAGTTAAACTCCCCTAGCTTGATGGCCCACTTAGCCAATCGGCCGGAAGTATCAGGGCAGGACAAAATGGCTCTAAGAGGCTGGTCAGTGAGTACAATTATAGGATGGGCTTGAAAATATGGTCTGAGCTGTCGAGCGGAGATAACTAAAGCAAAAATAACCTTTTCCGTTTTGGAATACCTTTCTTCTGCGCCATGAAGTACTTTGCTAGTATAATACACAGGTTTCTGAATGGCATGGTCATCGATACGCACCAGAACGGAACTGACGGCTTCTGAGGAAGTTGCGAGATAAATGAAGAGCTTTTCTCCTTCCTCCAGTTTAGATAACATGGGTGGCATGGATAAGAACTCCTTAAGCTCTTCAAAAGCCCGCTGACAATCTTCTGTCCATTCAAAACCATCCGCTCTGCATAAGACTTTGAAGAAGGACAGACATCTTTCTGCTGATCTCGATAAAAATTGGCTCAGCGCTGCTATCCTTCCAATAAGCTGCTGTACCTCCCTCTTACAGGCTGGTCGCCTCATATCAAGGATGGCCTGAATCTTCTCCGGGTTTGCCTCAATTCCTCGCCGGGTTACCAGAAAACCCAAGAATTTCCCTGCAGTAACTCCAAACATGCATTTGCGCGGGTTAAGCTTGATTCTATGAAGTCGGAGGTTATGAAAAGTCTCCTCCATGTCAGCGATATGGTTGGTAGCACAAGTTCTCTTCGTCAACATATCATCTACATACACTTCCATATTGCGGCCGAGCTGATCTTTGAAAACTTTATTCATCAGCCTTTGATAGGTGGCTCCCACGTTCTTTAACCCAAAGGGCATTACTTTGTAACAATAAATGCACTTCTCAGCAACAAAAGAGGTATGTTCTTCATCGGAGGGGTTCATTTTTATTTGATTATACCCCGAGAAGGCATCCATGAAACTAAGAAGTTCGTAGCCGAAAGTAGAATCCACTAACTAGTCGATCCGTGGCAACGAAAAACTGTCCTTGGGACAGACTTTGTTAAGATAAGTGTAGTCAATGCAGATTCTCCATCCCCTACTGGTTTTCCGGACCATGACCACATTGGCTAGCCAGTCAGGGTATTGCGCCTCTCGAATATGGCTGGCCATAAGTAATTTATCCACTTCTTCATCTATAGTTCTTTGTCGCTTGGGAGTGAAACTCCTTTTTTTTTGGCGGACCGGTCGACATTCTGGGTTGATATTAAGCTGGTGAGTGATCACCTCTGGGGGGATCCCAACCATATCTATCATTTCCAAGCGAAGATATCGGCATTCACCTGCAAGAAGGCTAGGAGCTGACTCCGGGCTTCAGGGGAGAGGAGTTCGCCGATTTGCACGATCTTGCCTAGGTCATCTTCTAGGGGGAAAGATATCAAACGTTCTGCCGGTTCTCCCCTTCGCTCGGTCTCCCTGGGATCGAATGACTCGGCGGCCGAGGGAATCGCAACTGCCTGAGGACTGGGAGCTAGATGATAACAAGGTCTGACTGAGTCCACCTCCCCATGCATTTCGCCAATTCCTCGGTTAGTAGGGAATTGCACCAATAGACGCTTAGTGGATATGACTGCATCTAGCATATTCAATCCAGGGCGGCCAAGAATGGCATTGTATGTCAGGGGGACCCGGACCACCAAGAAGTCCAGCATCACCATGCTCTGGCACGGCGGCGACCCTGCCGTAGCAGGTAGGGTAATCTCGCCCTCCATCCGTATGGAATCTCCTGTGAAGCCAACTAGAGGAGCATCTACAGGTCGAAGAGAGTCAGGAGATAAACCCATTCGAAGAAATGCATCATAAGTAAGTACGTTGGTGGAGCTCCCATTATCGATTAAGATCCTTCTTACAGGATGCTTAGCGACCGTCATAGAGACAACGACGCTCTCATCTTTTACAACACCACCCCCAGCTATATCTCCCTTAGAAGGGATTACATTTTATAACTCTCCCTCCCCTCTTGGCCTCTTATAAGATGATGCTCATCCACGAGCAATCATTCCCACCATTCGCTCCGTAGGGGCGTAATCAATGTTGGCCTGAGGCGGAGGGGGGGCCCATCAAAGCTGGTACAGGCGGAGTCTCCTTCTTCTGGATGTACTGCCCCAGATATCCCCTTTGTATGAGCTCTTCAATGGCTTATTTCAGATTGCGGCATTCCTTAGTGTCATGGCCGTAATCTCTATGGAAACAGCAATAGCGGCTTCTATCACATGCAACGCCTTTCTTCAAGGGAGGTGGACGCCGCAGATAAGGCTCATTTTCAATCTCCATAAGGATATGAGCCCGGGGTGCAAGGAGGGGTGTAAGATGATCTTCTCTGGGGGCCAGGCTCTTGCGGCGGTCAGCCGGTCGGCGCGAGGGCTCAGACTTCTTGGGAGGGGGCCTGCTCGACTCTGGGCGGGCTGGCCTCTTCCCAGTCCTTCCTTCGGCGCCTCTCCTTGACGAATCAGCCTCCTCGGCGCGGATGTACTTCTGCGCATGACTCAAGAGATCAGCATAAGAGCAGGGAGGTCTTTTGTCCAAAGAGTAAGTGAAACGGAAGGGACGGAGCCCCCGCTTCAAGGCCAGAGTAGCCACAGCATCGTCAAGATGATAGACTTCCAGGGCCGCCACCTTGAATCGAGTTATAAAGTCTTTCAGAGACTCCCCATCTTGTTGCTGCACAGAGAATAAGTTGTCTGCCACTCGAGGGATCTTCCGACAAGAATCAAAATGAGCGAAGAAAGATCTTTCCAGTTGTCGAAAGGAATCAATACTGCGTGCGGGTAGACGAGAATACCAAGCACGGGCGGCCTTTCGGAGTGTGGCTGGAAAAGCAACACATAAGAGGGTATCAGTTGCCCCTTGGACTTGCATAATAGCCTTGTGACTTTCCAGATGATCCAAAGGGTCGGTGGTGCCATCATAAGGGTCAAGCTGAGGGAAGCAGAACCTCCCAGGAATGGGTTCCTCCATGATTCACCGAGTAAGAGGAGGGCGGGTGTCATAATCCGACCCCGACTGATTATTGATTCTTTGGCTAAGCTCTTCCAATCTCCGGTCTTGTTCATCGAGGCGCTTCTCCATCTGATCAGCCATCTTTCCTTCGGCTGGCTCAGGGAAACAAGACAAAGATCGACGACACCACTGGCGGTGCTCCACATGCGGCTCATTTCCCCATCGCCGCCTGGCAGGTGGACTACTCGAGGAACGGGTAAGGAAGCGCGATCCACCCTGGGAGCCCTGAGAATGAAGCCCCGCCGAGGCGTAGGGGTGGAGAGGCCTCGTAGGTGGGGATCTCCCCCGGATAGACTGCCGGCTAACAGGAGTAGCCGATCTGGAGTGTAGAGGTGGTTCGAACCGCTGCCGGGCCTCTCTGGAATGCTGCTCCTGCAGTTGCTGAACCATCCCAACGAGAGTTCGAACTTGTTGTGCGAAGGTGGCCAACTGACCCTGGGGACTAGCTGATACTGGCAGTGGTGAGGAAGGGGCTGGAGGGCTTGGCCGGGCTAGCTCGGTTGGGTCAGGAGTTCTCTCAATCTGATCAGAAGATGAGAGATGCCCCCTAGACCCATGGGAAAGGTCTTCCTCCGGAGATCTAGTCTTCATGTTGGAAAGATAAGAGCTGTTTGAAGGAGTCGAAGGTTTGCCCCCTTCCTGGCGCGCCAATCTGTTGATGCTGGATCACCAGAAAGATAGAAAAGTTTTCTTTGTTAGAGATCTCCGATCGAAGGAAGGAAAAAATCCCCCTTCCCCTCTGGATCTCCCCCCCCCCCCCCACCCCTTTTATACTCCTTGAATTTTTAAAAAATATCGCTTTCTTGTCTTCGTGATCATGCCGTCAGCGTCGAGTCATATTTCTTTCTTTTTCGGATAAGATTAATGTATAAGATTAATGTATAAGATTAAAGATCAGCCACTGCGAGAGTATGCCACGTGATCGTTTACTGATAATTAACACCAAAGGCACTAAGGAACTTGCTCTGGAAGCTAAGAATCGTCATGATGGGTTTCGGTTTTCCCAAGGGAATGTCAGAGGTAGTGGAAAGTTATCTGGCTCTAAAACAGGTGCTCAGTATCTCCTTTATTTGAGCTTTTCGATGAATGGTGATGTTCTATCATTTGTCTTATCCAAGTCATTTAAAGCGTCATGATGTTTGATGATTCTTGAGCTTTGTTCCGGACACGACAGTTTGTCGCGTTAAGTGCTTCTAATACGAAAATAGCTTTAAGAGCTCGGGGTGTATAGCCCAAAGCAGGAGGCCGCCCGAGACTCGGGGGCCGCCCAGGACCAGGAGGCCGCCCAGAGCTTGGGGGCCACCTGGGACTAGGAGACCACCCAGGGCTCGGGGGCCATCCAGGGCTCGGGGGCCGCCCAGGACCAGGAGACCGCCCAGAGCTTAGGGGCCGCCCAAGACCAGGAGGCTGCCCAGGGCTCGGGGGCCGCCCAAGGTTTGGGGGCCGCCCAGGACCAGGGGGCCGCTCAGGACTGGGAGGCCACCCAGACGAGGAGGCCGCCCAGAGCTTGGAGGCCGCCAGGACCAGGAGGCCGCCCAGAGCTTGAGGGCAGCTCAGGGCCAGGAGGCCGTCCAGGGCTCGGGGACCGCCCAGGGTTTCAACCTATTCTCCGTTGATCGACCGTATCACGACCTACCCTTCATTTACCGACCACATCATGTAGAAATCTGAGATTGATAAATTGGGATGGGATGTACCATCCTTTACATGGGAGAGATTTAAGGTAGTCTTTTATAATAAGTACTTTGCTTAGAGTGTCCATCGTTAGAAATTAAATTATTAAGTTTCATCGGCTTAAATAGTGTAACATGAAAGCTACCTAGTGTGTGACAAAATTTGAGGAACTATTCCATTAGGTAGTGTTTGAAAAAAGGGATAAGAGGGGATATCCAAGGAATATCCCCTCTTATTCCCAAAAGCCATAACTATAAGGAATAGCTGGGAATAAAGTTAACCAAATGGATAATCCATGGTTAACATGGGATATCCCCTCAATTTATTCCCTAGAAAATACAGGAATAGCTGGTTATCCCTCCATATAAGAGTAAAAAAAAGTTATCCTATGGATTTACTTTTTTGCATTTGATATGATCAATGAGATAGCCAAGGGATATTCCTAGGGATAGCTAGGGGACAAACTCTATCCCGTACACTTATTCATGGATAATATTTTTTCTATCAAACACTACCTTATGCTTGAAGCCTAGCCTGAGAAGACGGTGATCACATAGTAAAATTTGAAAATGGAGTCCAACATTAAGTATCCAATTTTGAACTATCTACCTATTAGGATGTGGTGAATAAGGCAACGCTTATAGAAAAAGGGCTTAATGATGCTCAAGTTGAAAGAGAGAGAATGTTAAAGAAAAAGGAGTAGATCAAATGGACTATCGGGCCAAAGCAATAAAATTATTAATGACTCTAGAAAAAAAAGGCCAACTACTACTATCGAAAATCAAAACAGTGCTTTCTGACTATTTCAATGCACCCATTATCAAAGTACTTGTAATCATACTATTTTATTTTATTTTATTTTATTTTGATTCAAACAACCCAAACATATTGCAGTTTTCTTGTTTAAAGAGCAAACAATTTTGATCAGCACCTTAACGTCAAGCAATCTTACACTATTGACATCAAAGATTTAGAGTTGGTGGCTAACTTGCTAGTAATAAAGATGAGGGATTATGATATAACTCTTAGTATAGATTGGTTAGTGACATATCATGCTATTGTTGATTGCTTTAAAAAGGAAATAAGTTCTACATTTTTGACCAATTAGAGTTCAGTTCGTGGGTAATAGATTATGTCATTCTCTTATATTGACATATAGCTTTGAATGAAAAAAAAAAGTTCAGAAGGAAGGGATGCAAAGAGTTCTTAGCTATGGTAAGGGATACCCAGTAAAAAAGCATGAATTGAAGAACATTTTAGTAATAATAAAATTTTTTAATAATTTTTCTAAGAAACCCCTAAGATTACCCCTAGACTAAGAAATAGAATTCTTCGTTAACATGGTTTCAGCCTCAAGCCCTATTTCCTAGGCTTCCTAAGGAATGGCTTCTTGAACTAAAAGATATAAAAGAACGGTTCCAAAAGTTATTGGACCGGAGTTTTATTAGACCTAGAGTAACTCTTAAGAATGCTCCTGTATTTTTCGTAAGGAGGAAAGAGGGCAGTTTTTGAATTAATTATCAAGAACTAAACAAAGTAACAGTATGAAATAAGTATTCTTTATGAAAAATAGATAACTTATTTGATTGGTTGTAAGGGATACAAATCTTTTCAAAACTGACTTTAGCTCTGATTGTCCAGAGATAAAAATTAAGATCAAAGGTGTTCTGAGAAGACCCTTTCAAAATAATTAAGATATGAGCATTATGAATTCATAATTATATCCTCTCCATTGACAAATGCACATGCAGTCTTTATAAATCTCATTAATTGGATGTTCGAACTCTTCTTGAACCAGCTTGTTATAGTGTTTGTTCATAATTTCTTGATTTAGCCGTAGAGTTCTTAACAACATGAAGAACATTAATTTAAGGATATTGTTATAGATCTTTAGGTAGTGTTTGATTTTCAAAATGTTATCCCTAAATAAGTATACATGATAGACTTTATTCAGGAAATAGCTGAAGGAATAATCATATTTTTTAAATAATAATTTTACCATTAAGGGATAGCTCTAGTTATTCCTATGTTCTCTAGGGAATAAGTTCAAGGGATAACCAAGGGGTTATCCTCTTTGGTTAACTTTTTTTAGATTTATTCGTTATAGTTATAGCTTTAAGAGATAAAAAGGGATATTCTCTTTTATTTCCTATTTCAAATACACCCTTAGAAAAATAAAACTCTATGTAAAATTTTTGAATTATGAGTTCTAGCTAGAAAGTATTTTCTTCCTTGTTGAGGAGTTCAATATATGATGCTATGGCTGTTTGATCGGCATGAGAAATCCTATTTATGATGCATTATAACACTTTGATGGGACTCTTAATTTATGATATGTGACTTTCTGATGGATAGAGCATTTCAAAACAGTATATGAACTTGTCTTCCCCGGTCTTGTGCCTGTAGCGTGTTCTGCTTTACGATTCGTGCCCGCGGCGGTTTCGGCTTGATCTCCGGCGATCTCGGTGCTCTTCTTCCGTATGGTTTCCTCGTGCCTATTTCTGTCGACTCCTATGGCGGCGGATGGAGTTCAGGATGCTCCTAAGGCCTGGAGTAAGGGGCCAGTTTCGGGGTTTGAATGGGTTTCCTCTTCCCCATCACCGGCGAAGATTGTTGATCTAGAGGGTTGCTTCCCAGACGTTGTCCAGATTCCTTCTGCGTTGCTGGACTCGTCTGGTGCTTGCTGGAAGGAGAGAGCCATTATTGCTCGGACGTTCCACCGTTGGATTCCATCGGAAGCCTTCATCCGGGAATTCAGGCGCACGGGCATCTCCGGTGAAATCCATCCGGTATGTCTTGCTCATCGATGCTTTATTTTTCGGTTTGAGCACTCTGGTGCCAAGGATTTGGTGCTAGCTCGCCGTGGGTTGTCAATGGGGAGCCTGTAGCTACAGAGAATTGGCGCCCTGAGTTTATTCCGGCCAGCGACTCAGTCTCCGCGGTCCTCCTCTGGGTTCGCCTGCCTGCTCTGCCCTTGGAGTTCTGGAGTGACGCTGTGCTTGAAGCTATCCTGGCGCCGGCAGGACAGTTCGTCTTCTCTGATCTAGCCACTCAGGCTTTGTCTAGGGGCGCGTTTGCCAGAGCTTGTCTCAGAGTGGATCTTCGGCAACCACTCCGGCCTGGTGTGAGAGTTCAGGGTTCGGCCTCTCCATTCTTGCAGCAATTCCAGTATGAGCACCTGGCTGGAATCTGCCCCTGCTGCGGTTCTCTTCATCTCTCCGGCCCCTGTTCCTCATCGTCTGAGTCTTTGGATGCTGAGCAAGCTTCGTCGGGAAATTTGTTTGGCCCCTGGATGGCAGTTTATCGTCGTCGGATCTCCTCTGCTTCCGTGAGAAAGGAAGCTGAGCAAGCTGCTGGGTCCCCCCCTGTTGTCCGGTTCCCCCTTCGTCTGCAGTAGGGAGGAATGGAGCTTCGGCTAATGGGTGGTCTTCTCCTGGCAAGATGGCTCGCCGGTGCTCCCTCAAGGCTGACAAGGTCCGTGACGGTGTCACAGTGGCCCCAGGGCAGCTCTCGGGTGGTTTAGAATTATCAAGGAAAGCTGGAGCTGAGAAGTCTTCATCGAAGACTGCTTCTGATGGTGTGCCGGTTGGGAGCTCCCGTGCCAGTTTGGATGCTACAGTGAATCCTGATGTTCAGATACCTGCTGCCTCTCTTAAGGTGACTTCTGAACTTCATTTAATGAAATCAAAGAATCCTTTTGCCCTCTTAGCTATGGGCAATGTGGATTGTGGGCCAGTGGCCAGGTTGGATGCCAATCCGGGTCCTTCCAAGCGGGCTAGGCCAGAGGAATCCCTTCACATGCGATCTACTTCTAAAAATGGGAATAGGAAAGGGAAGGGTAGCTATTCTAAGTCCAAGGACATGAAGACGATGCAATCCATTTCTGATCTCTGATCCCGGGCAAGGTTCCTATCAATTTGGTTGGAGGGTTAGATTAGGCCTCTTGTAGTCAAGTCACTGATCGTGGTGTAAACTTGGGTCAGTCATCTAAGGGTGAGATCCGTCACCATGATTCGATCCTAGCCGGCCTCAAGTCGGCTATTATGGATCAGTCCATGGAATCAGCTCTCTCTGTTGCGGAATCCCGGTCTTCGGATTCTATGTCTGAGGTAGGTTCCCATGGGGTTGACAATATCCAGCTGGATTGCACTACCCAGACGGTAGTTAATGATATGATGTCTATTGGGCATTCTTCTGACCAGGCTATGGTGGATGACCAGGGCGGGTCCCACCCTCCCCCCTTTACTAAATGAAGATTCTTATTTGGAATGTCAGAGGAGCTCGAAAACCTTCTTTTCAATCTTCCTTTGGTAGACTGATGCAGATATACAATTGTGATATATGCATTCTTCTGGAGACCCGGTTATCGGGGGACAGTCTTGTCCGGTTTCGGAGATAGGCTTCCAGAACGTGGTCCTCTTATGTTGTGGAGTCTAGTGGCCTATCTGGTGGGATGGTGGCTTTCTGGAGGCATTCTTTGATTACAGTGACGGCTTTTCACCAGTGTAATCAGCATATCTCTCTTCTTGTTTCTGAGGGCTCGTCCAACCCTTGGCTCTTATTGGGAGTTTATGCTAGTACAGATTTCAGGGAACGACGTGCTCTATGGGCTGAGAGTCTCTCCCTTCTTGATCGAGGCATTCCTGCTATCATGGCTTGCGACTTTAATTGCATTACTGCTGCTAATGAAAAGCGTGGTGGTAGGCGGGTTATGGAGTCACCTGCTATATCGGAGTTTAGATCCTTCATATCCTCAGCTGGTCTGGTGGACCTTGGTTTCTCGGGATCCCAATTTACCTGGTGTAATAATCGCCAGGGGTCGGCTAGAGTTTGGGAAAGACTAGATAGAGCCTTGGCCACTGTTCAATGGACCCAGATGTTCCCCTCTGCAAATGTCACTCACCTGCCTCGCATTGCCTCCGATCACTGTCCTATCTTGATCTCTACTGTCACTGATTCTCTGCGGCAGCATCAGTTTAGATTTGAGTAGTTCTGGACTTCCTACCCCTCGGCTCGGTCTATTGTTGGTCAGGTTTGGCATTTACCGATGCGTGGTAATGCAACCTATCGTCTCTCTAGGCGGCTTGAGTTGGTTAGACGTCGCCTTATGAGATGGAGTAAAATTGAGATTGGGAACCTTGTGAGAAACATCGAGCAGGTGGAAGCTGACATTGTTGTCCTTCAGGATAGGGAGGATCGGGATGGTTGTCTCCCTAATCCTGATCTCTTCACTCTTCGATCCAAGCTTGCTCTTCATCACTCTTTGCTTCTGCAGCAGGAGTCCTACTGGAGACAGCGATCTAGAGTTCAGTGGCTTCGGGAGGGGGATCGGAACACCAGATTCTTTCATCAGGTTACCCTGAAAAGAAGGGCAGCCAACAGGATTCGGCAGTTGATTGATGAGGAGGGGAATTCTCAGGAGGATGTCGCAAGCATCCGGGATCAGTTGCTTCAGTTCTTTCAATCTAGATGGACGGAGATTTCAGGCAGGGGTGCTCCTGTCTTCCAGGTTTCTTCTACGGTTAAGGTCTCTGCTCTTCAGAACAACCTGCTGACCAGGCCGATCAGTGCTGATGAGATTCGCTTGGCCTTATGGGATCTTGGACCTGATAAGGCGCCAGGACCGGATGGTTTTCCACCACTATTCTTCAGGCATTATTGAGATATTGTTGGTCAGGAGGTCACCCAGGCTATCCAGAGTGCTTTCCTGTCAAAAGCCATTCCTGCTGATTGGAACCGGACGCTCATCACACTGGTGCTGAAGCATTCTGATGCCTCTTCCCCTCATCACTTTCGGCCGATCAGTCTTTGCACTACCTTATACAAGGTCTGCGCGCGACTTCTAGTGTCCCGTCTTCGGGTGGTTATTCCTCAGCTTATCTCTTTTGAACAGGGGGCTTTCATCAGAGGCCGGAGTATTTCTGATAATGTTCTTATTACTCAGGAGTTTATGCATGATCTGCAGAGAGCCCCGGTTAGGCAGTGCCTTATGGCTGTAAAGCTAGATATGGAGCGAGCCTATGACAGGATGAGTTGGGTCTTTTTACAGCAAACCCTGCTTGAGTTTGGGTTCCATGAGTTGTTTATAGACTGGATCATGGCCTGTATCCGGCAGCCATCTTTCTCTCTGTTAGTCAACGGTGTGCAGACCACTTCTTTCCAGTCTACTGTAGGTCTGAGGCAGGGATGCCCTTTATCCCCATTTTTGTTTGTTCTTGCTGCGGACCATCTTTCTCGTGCTTTTCATCAGGCTCAGCTGGATGGTCGGATAGCCCCCTTTATGGCTGCTTCCTCGGGGCCTGCTGTCTCCCATCTTCTTTTTGCGGACAACTGTATTCTTTGGGCCAGGCCTCTCTATATAATGCTGTTAGTTTTGCTTCTATCATTCAGTGCTATTGTTATGCTTCTGGCCAGAAGATCAATGTTGATAAGTCCATGATCTGCTTCAGCCCAAAGACCCCCAGGACTACTAGGAATGCTATACATCAGGCCCTGGGTATCTTTAATAAGACTGATGAGCTATCTTATTTGGGGATCCCTCTCTTGGGTAGACGTCCGCGTATTAGTGATTATACTATACTTGAGCGACGTATTCGTGATCGGTTGGACGGATGGCAGGTGACCGGTTATCTATGATGGCGAGGATCACTCTTATTCGCTCTGTCCTGTTGTCCCTACCTATGTATCTTCTATCTAATGCAGCGGTCCCCATTACTTGCCTGCGGAGGATTGAGCATTGTTTTCAGGACTTTCTATGGGCCTCTATGCAGGACGGTCACGGTATTCACCTTCTGGCTTGGGAGTCCATTTGTATGCCTTTGAATGAAGGTGGTCTGGGAATTCAGTCCCTGATTGCTAGGAGAGAGGCGTTGTTGGCCAGGCACGCCTCGAGATTTATTCTTGATCCTCATTGCCTCTGGAGCTCCTTCATGCGAGCTAGGTATGGTGTTTGGTCTACTTCCATGGACTTGTTACCTACTCGGAGGCACTCTTTCTTCTGGAAGAAGGTCTGTAGACATGCTCCGACTATCTTGAACAATGTATCTTGGGTGATTGGTGATGGATCGTCGGTGAAGGTTGCTCACGATGCTTGGATTTCGGATCTTTCCCTCTCCCGTTGGCCGTCATTCATTAGCATGGATGTCCAGCCCGATATGCGGGTTGGGGAGCTCATCATCCAGGACTCTTTCACTTGGGACATCTCGGCGGTGACCATTTTATTTGGGATAGAGCTTGCTCGGCGAATTCTTTCTATTCCTATTATCCCGAGGCCCTCACCAGACTCTAGATTATGGTGGAGATCCTGTCTTTCTCGGGCTCCTCTTAAGGATCTTATAAAGGAGTTCAGAACTCAGCCCCAGGATTCGAGGGATGCTGCTTGGATATGGAAGCTTCCCATTCATCCTAGGGTTCAGTTATTTATATGGAAGATTTTGTGGAATTGTCTCCCTTCCTGTTCATTGCTTTCCAGAAGGGGTCTCCCGTGGTGGCGACTTGCGCTCTGTGTGGTGAGGAGGAGGAGACTACTAGCCATGCGATCCTTACATGCCCCAGATGGAGATGGATTTGGCTGAGGGTGGGTTATAGATGCAGAGTGGACGGGTCAGGTTCTTCATGTTTTCCTTTCCTTGATGCCCTTCGGAGTTCCACCCGACAGCGGAGTAGTCTTTGGGCTATTACGGCCTATCAGATTTGGCTGTCACGGAACCAGCTTATTTTCTCTGAAGATCCCTTCTCTCCTCACAGACTAGAGCAAAAGATAAGATCTATGGTTGCTGAAAGTGCACTTCTAATCAATGGGTTTGATTTATGCAACCCTGGCCTCTGGGGATCCCCTGCTCTCCGGTAGCGAACCGTCGTACGATTTTCATATCTTGGGAGCCCCCCCTCCATGATTTGTTAAAATCAACTTTGATGGAAGTGTACGGGGAAGACTAGCTGGATCTGCTTTTGTTATTCGAGGGACTGATGGAGCTCTTCTGTCGGCAGGTGGGTTTGCTTCCTTAAATTGCTCTGTCCCTATGGCGGAGCTTTATGCTGTGTGGGCTGGGATCTCCCACGCCGTTCGGAGGCTCCATGCATATAACCTGTTCATTGAAGGGGATTCTCTTTCTGTCGTTCGATGGATTCAAGCGGGAGATGGTGACCATTCTTCATCCAATCCCCTTCTTTGTGATATCTGGTCGATACTAAATCAGACCTACAGAGTTCACATCCGGCATATCTATCGGAAAGCTAATTCTGCAGCTGACTGGGTTGCATCGACGGTGGCTCATCATTCGGGTTTTTGGATATGTAATCAGGGCGACTCCTGTCCTGTTGTTCTTAAGCAGATTTTGTACTCTGATATGTCTGGACTGATCCACACGAGGTTACCAAAAAAAAAAAAAAAGTATATGAAGGAACTCTTGATCGGCCCGTCTCTCTACTTAAGCTATTATTAGGGAGATTTTGATGTATAATAATAATTAAGGAGAGAGAAGATCAAACCGGTTTCGCTTAAGGTTCTTGAAGGCATTCATTCAAGCATTAAGTAAAGTTCTTCCCCTTCTTTTCCAATTGCTCAAGTGCAGTAATATCAGTAATTATATAGTTATTTTATCTATCTTCTTCTAGCAAGTGGATACTTTTACGATTCACAAAATAATCTTTTCCAATACTAACGCCAGAAAGTCTACGGTAAACCAAAAGTCCAAGAAAGATCATTTAAAAAGACTGAGAGACGCTTGAAAACTGCGCCTTATGGAAACAAGTCAAATAAAATAGGGCTGCTACATGGCTGATCTCATTCAGACGCGAAATAAATAAATACCGCAATGTTGGTAAGAAAAGAGAATTTTATAGAACAAATTGTCAATTCAAAATTGATGCATCTCTAATTTCCTTTCACCTTAGAAACCACTCCAAGCATATACATCCCCTCTAAAAATCACCATATCTACAAAGTTACTTTTTATCTTCTTGAATAGGATGTACAGTATAAACAGTTTGGGAAAAAAAAATCAGAACAGCTTGCCGGCGAACTCTTTAATGTCTTCATCGTTACACGAGGGGGAAGCATACGATGCCAGGTCTCTGAGCTCAGGGAGGCTCCTTCCCAGCTGCAATGCCATCTTCATCTCAAACAACTCCCCATTCTCCCTCTTCTGCACATCTCTTTCCTCCAAATTTGACTCGATTTCTTCTTCTAACCTCCGGTAGAAGCCGCCGAGGTTGCGGAACAGCTCAAACACCATTCCCACCTGCCCACCATGCTCCAAGGTATTCACTACAGCTGCAAGCGCCCCTCCGACGACGCCGAGCAACGGAGGCAATTGGCCAAGAGCCGGAGAGCCAATCAAACCGGCACCGATCGCAGCCAGACCAGCGAGCAGCGGGCCTGAGGTGGCTAAAGTCTTATTAATCTTCAATACCAGCTTGCCCAACCTCACGTACTCCTCCTCATCTTTCACCTTCAGTACTCTCAGAACGCCCTTCATCTCCTCTTCCAGCTCCTTGCTCCAGCCATTGCTTCCCGCCTCATCGACGTATTTTTGACGTCTCTCTTGCCGCCTTAGTTTAGGCCACCATCGAGTGGGCTCTACGGTTTCAGGGAACTTCTCGAGCATCCCGGGGAGCAAAGGCAGCGGGTAAGCCTTCTCGAGTGCGAGCATCTTCTCCATAGCCTCCTCGACATCCAGCTCGGTAGGGGCTCCGAGGGCGAGTGTCGTATGTATCGATCTCTCGAGCTGCTTCCACAGACGGGTCGCATTCCTTTGTTCTTCGGTCAGCTGGGAAGGCTGGATCTTGTTGACGACCAGCATCATCCCGGTTGCAGCGGTGAACAAGACCACGGAAGAGATCTTGAAGGCAAGGAGGTGGGGTGCGGCTTCGCCCAATGGGATGGACGAGATTCCAGTCATGAGGGATGCAGCGAGGCTGATGGAGTTGATGGAGTGGAGGAAGAGGTGATTCCAGTTGTTCCTCTGTTCTCCGATGATGGCGTGCATCTCTGCTCGATCCGCGACTGCCTCGGCAATGGCATGAAGCTTGGTGATGATCAAATCTTCACCTTTGTTAGGCGAGGCGGTATGTGTTCGACTTTGCCTGGTGGCTGGGTTCTCTTCTCTCAGGATAAGATCCCCCATGGCGATGTTGGTGGGCAGCTTTGGAAGGGAGATCCTACCCTTGATTCCGACATTATTAGAGGGGGCATGAAGGCTCGCAGAGAACCTGCAGCTGCGATATGGCAGTGACGATGATTCTGCTACTGCTGCCGCCGCCGCCGAAGATGATAATTGAAGAGCTGCCATCTCTGAGTTTTCGCTGCTTTTCAACTTCAGATTTCTTTCTTCCTTCGGAGTTGTGGTTTGTGTTGGTTTTTGATCTTGGGATGTCAGAAGGGCTTATGTTTGCGGTGAGATGGGAAGGGGGGCGTCTGTCTATATTTATAATGAAGGCCTTGGCCATGATACCGATTCTGGCCTTGGAGGTCGTCGATTGACCTGGTTTCCGGTTTAAACATTTGAAAAATAGCATGTCCGCGCGGAACCTCTCAATAGGCTTGGGTTGGACCTTTTCAGTAGGTAAAATTGGGACCTGGTCCCTGGCCCCTTAGCTGACCGTTTATTTCTGAAACAGTGAGAACTTCTTGACTTGTCAACGGATCGCGTCTGTCATGGAACGGCGTTTACGGTTTGCCGTGTTTGACCTGTTAATTTATTCTGTGGTAAGAGTAACGGTTAGAGATTCTTTGGAGGTCCGTAGCTCGTTACCACATATTATGTGGTTTCGTTCTGACCGTCCTCTATTCGGCGTTGATTGAAATTCAACGTTAAAAGATTTGAATTCAGCCGGTAAAATAGCGCGTTTTCTTTTTGTTTTCCTTGTTGCAAAAGGTCGTAACTTTCCAATCTATGGTGCAATGCGCCTACGGTCCAGTGTCACATGATTGCGAGGATCTCTCCCTTCAAAAACTGGTAGTAGGATTAGCCCAAAGAGTTCTTTCCATTAACGAGGACGTCACTCACTAAACGAAGAATTTCTCATTCAATTGACTCGCTGACTCAAACAGAAACTAATATTCTAGATTTCTAGTAAATATCACAGCAGTACATGATTGGCTGAGCTTGTTTCTGAAACAAACTATGCTGTCACATCATGCAAATTCTTTCAACCAGAAATCATCACACAAAATTCTAAACATCCAAGCCTACACCAATTGAGGGAGGAAGAGAGATTGCAGTCTTAACCAAAGCCTCCATAAGGCCGATCTCCCCTACCAAAGCTGGTATTTTACGTTATTACTTCCGATTTTGATTTGTCATTTTATATTATAATAATATTATCTTAGAACTATTCAGGAGATTTAAATTTCTAAAACTATTGTTTAAATCAATAGAACAGCAAAATTCCAAAAATGCTTGTTAATTATCTAAGAAATATGGCAAATAAATAAATAAGTATGTGTAGCAAATAATAGGTAAATGAAAATGGTTGTTTAAATATTCATTAGCTATCTTTACTATCTATGCAGCACGCAAATTAATTGGTGTGCATGTGAGAATGCTTATCTCTCTTTTAGAATAATCCCTTCTTCTAAACATCCTCTCTTGTTCCAAGGAAAAACATAATTTCATTAAATAAAAAATTTATAAAAAATTATTAATATATTTTTCAAACATTCGAACAATGAAAGTTGATAGAATCACATCCACATACTGCATAAAAAATATTTTCTGACACGTACTAGACAACACAATGCAGTGAACATCTTAAATCAGAACTAATGCATCATTATAAATTTTTTACTTTTTAAGACTAAAAAATTTCGTTATTTTTTAAAATGTCCTCGTTAAAGACAATTCAAATTTCTTGTAACATTTTTTAATCAGAAAAGTAGTATAAAATATTTTCAGTGACATTTTTATAATATAATTTCCACTTGTTGCAGAGGCCATTGGGACATGTAACATACCCAAAGTACCAGAACACCAAAGAGTAAGTTTGCTTGTCAAAGAATAATGTATCCAAACAATCTGTCATCTTTGTACACCAAAAAATCTGGTATCTCTGTGCACACTGTCTTATCCTCGTAACGTCTACATAAAGAGTTAGGTGGGAAAATTCAAGAAGAGTCAGAATATAGGGAGAAGCATAGAATACAAAACCTTTGAGCTCTGAAAGGCTTGTCCCAAGCTGCAAAGCCTTCTTCTTCATCCGAAACAACTCCACATTCTCCCTCTTCTCCGCCTCTCTTTCACCCATTGTTGGACTTGATTTCCTCTTGCAACCTCAGCAACCCCAAGCACCGCGGGCAATATGTGTTATGCCTGGTGCGATGCTCTTAAAGAACTAATGTATATATATATATTAGACTGAACGTGGATATAAGGAATAAGATTAAATTAAGTCATGGATGTATATAAGCTTGGAATTATTTTAATTTTATTGAGAAAGTTTTTCTTTTTTTTTTTTTGAATCAGAGTCAAATCCTTTTAGTCGAGTACTTAAACACTGATTTTTAGGGTTTATAAAAATTTTAAAAAAGTTCTCTTCTTCCAACAAAAATATTCTCTTTCCACCAGAGCCGCATGCAACCAAGCTCTGGGCGGCGAATTGAGTGGGTCCAGCAATAGAAGAGTTCGCACACGAAGCAGGGGGGAGGGTGAAGAACCTAATGCAGTGAGCGTGGATCGAACACGCGACCAGGCTCTGGGCAGCGAATTGAGCCCAACCTTCTCCCAGAGACTCCATCGCAGCCCGCCAGCGAATCCGCGCCGGCGGTGCTACTGGCCGCCGGTACCGTTACCGCTGCGCTGGGATCATTGGCAGGGAGCGGTGGGAGTACAGAGGATTTTTCCAGTGACAAGACTCCACTATTATTCATCTACATTATCCTATCAAGAGGAGAGCCTTTCGGATTAATAAAAAGTCTTCGCATACAAAACGAACATCGGATACATGCATTAGCTGCACGCTCAAACGAATGCGCATATCAAGTACACCATATCTTAATAAACTATGGTACGCATGCTAGGTGCACAATCAATGCGCATGCCTAATACACATCTTTATGCATCAAAAGCGATGCACAAAGATATTTTCTTTAAACAAATTCCTATTGGGCCATGCCAGCAAACAAAGGCTCTATATGCAATACTCGATTCAGGCTTGATTTAAAAACATAGCAACACCATCACGTGCTCTTAAACAAATCCAAAAAATATGTAATATCTTTTAAACTTTAACATAAATAATATAATAACAATCAAAATAATATCAGCTAATGTTAAATCTCATAAATCACGAAGTGTTATCACAAAGTCATCATAATAAAACATAAAAGTCTAAATATCATTCTTTGAGTACATATTAAGGTATCCATATCAATATCGGATAATGCAGAAAATTAAACACTAATCTCACTCCAGATGCTCTGTGCCCAAGTCTGGATACAATAGGTAACTGTCATCATTAACCTTTGAAATATGATAGCGAGATAATGAGCTAAAAGTCCAGTAGAAATTCTACATACATCATCATGAATATATCAAGAAAATCCAAAACAAATCGTATATCAAAACAATATTTTTCATAAAGTAATATAATAATCCATAAAACCAATTACAAAACCATAAAACAACCGAATACCAATATAAATCATATCAAACATCAAAATCAACAACAATACCATATCACATCATTTGCTTACTGAAGATACATACCGACAAATCTGATGCCAATAATCTATATCTAACAACCTAACCTAATGATATATATATGACCAAGTTGGTTCTCATACTATTACTCAGCATTTTAAACTTAACCAACAGATCATGATTGATTTTACACCAGCCTCTCTTGATCTTCAACCCTCTTTTGATGCTACCTATTTAGGTCAATCTTGCTAGAACTAGTACAACATATCAACAGTAAATATCAAATCCACAATCTCAACCATTCATGATGACTTTGAACCAAGTCACTTTCATATATATTAGCATAATAAAAATACATATAGACAAATCTTATATCAGTAATTCATGTCTAACAATCTAACCTGGCGATATACGCATGCATAGGCTAGTTCCATATTAGTTCCCAACGATACTAGTTAAGGGTTAAGGGCTAGGAGAAGCCAATATAAAATCAATCATGATATGTGAGTATGATGTAGCTAAGTTTAATATGCTAGACACTAGTATAGGGAATCAACCTATGCATACATATATCACTAGGTTAGGTTGTTAGACACTGACTATTGGTATAAGGTTTGTTAATATATATCTTTAATATATGGATGATAATGTGATATATGATTTTGTTGATGATTTTGGTACTTGGTATGGTTTATGTTGGCATTTAATTAGTTTTATGATTTTGCAGTAAGTTTCATGGATATATTATATTATTTTTTGTAAAAAAGTTATTTTGATATACAATTCATCATGAATTTCTTTTTCTGACATGTTCATGATGGTATATGTAAAATTTCTACCGGGCTTTTAGTTTATTACTCTTTCCTTATGTTTCAAAGGACGATGATGACACTTATCTGTTGGAACCAAACTTAAGTGTGGGATTTCAAGAATGTGATTAGTGTTTAATTTTCTATATCATCTAATATTGATGTATATATCTTCATATGTACTTAGAGAATAATATTAGACTTTTATATATCAATTTGTTAATATTATGACAGCATTTTGAGATTTATTATCATAATTACTATTACATTATATATATTAAGATTTAGTAAGCCTTACATACACTTATAGGATTTGCTTTAAGAATATATGGCGATGTCACGATGGGGATGAGAGGGGTTTGGGTTACATATACTATATATATATATATAAGGATGGCTGTGGAATGAGATGGGTGAGATCTAAGTTGGTCTTCATGTCGCACTCTTTGCCAATCAACGCTGAAAAGGCCTCCGCATGAGTAAGACTTTTCTGGGAGTTAATATGGCAAGCCTTAGACGTTGGGCCAATCTCTCTTTTCTTTGTCTTATTTTTTAACCTTTTGTAAACAAAGAATCTCAGGATCTTACAAATCTCATTCCTTCAGCATCAGCATCCACAATTATGCGTAGATCAATTAAAAAATTAATAAACTTTTTGTTAATTAAAAAACAACTTGATTTACAAAATAATCTACAAATTGATTAGCCTCTCAAAACACATACCATTATTGAAAAAACGAAAGATGAGCAATTTTGACTTAAAATATCTCTCAGCTCGAGATGCAAACCTTCTAAACTTTTATTGATGCATGCCATTATCGCGACTGAATCATCTTCTAAAATAATACCCTTAACGCGATGCCGTAATCTATTTGATTGAAAAGATAATGTTAACTATGATTTAGATTCCTATGCAAGAAATTAAGGAACAAAATTTAAGAGCCATATTTCAGTGATTTTAACCCATGATGAATCTATGACTAAATTGAATAAAAATTAGTGGATATTAGATTATATGACTAAATTAAGTCGCATCCAGTTATTTGATTCCACTATTTTGGGCAACTTGTTGCTTGGTACTCTAACGCAAACTCCATGATCAGCTCCAACATTATATGGAATCTTCCCTTATTCTGGTCTTAAGTTCTGCTTTTATGACAAGATGAAGTATCATGTACATGAAGGAAACAACTTAGTGCACCGTTCTCGGTGCACTTAGTGCGGACGCGCGTGTGAAGCGCGACACACATGGCCGCACGGGCGCGCGGCTAATGCCGCGCGCCGGCAGTCTTCCTGCACCGTTTCCGATGCAGGAAGACTTTTCCGTACCTGAAACTTGCATGTGGTCTGTTGCTGGTTTATTGGGCCAGACAATTAACGTATCCCCTTGATGTTGTTAGGCGGCAGATGCATGCATCTCATCCTTATCATGTTGATTGCTAGTTGCAAGGGGGAAAAAGGAACGGTAAGGAAATAAAGGGAAGCATTGTCTCTAGGTACAAGCGCACTGAACGTCAAATTAACCATGAAATGAATTAAGGAAACACTTGAAAACCTTGTTACCATCTTTCAAAATCAAGGCTGGAGGCTACTTTTTCAAGACTGAGTATCAACTATTTGAAGTCGAGTCCTTAGCTATCACTGTAACAAGGCATATTTTCTGTACGACTGTCAGGTTTTCCAAGTCCTTCTCTTCACTGCTATTTCTAGCATTCCACTCCTAAACCGATGAAACATGGACTCCATCATGTACAAATGATCCTCCTGATGATTGATACTAGTTATCCAAGTTTCCAGCCCTCCATTAATAGATTTGCCTTCACATAACTCATTCTAGAGGCGCACATCGATAGTTTCAGATGGAAACTATTGGCATTGATGGGCTAAGTTGGGCCTGGCCCTGAAATCATCTTAGGTTTTAAGAAAAAGTCTTGCTGCATCGCTCTTCGGTATAGCAAGTGCGTACCAAACGCGTGGATTAGCTGCACACTCATACCACTGTGCGTGTGGTGCGCACCAAGGCACATTGGGCCTCGACACGATTAATGGCATAGGCGTGCGGCCAATCCGTGCGCCCAGTGCACACTTGCAGTACCGAAGGACGGTGTAGCAAAATTTTTCCTAGATTTCAAACCTTAGGTTCGAACCTGGTCTAATATAATTGCGCTAGGGGGTAGCAGAGCCATCCATCTCCAACCCAACTCAGGTAATTATTTTTAGAAAAAGTCTGTGCATCGCCTCCGACGCAGAAAATCTTATGTGGGTTGTATCGTTCCTTCTTATTGGTCCATATGGATCCTAACGCGAGAGAACGAAATAGCCGAGATATGATCTTAAGTTTTGAACGTAACATGTATTAATACCCATTCAGTCTTTTTTTAAAAATTATGTGCAGATCAAAATGCCCTCTTCCTCTAACATACTTCTACACACCATCTTGCTTAGATTTTGTTGATAGAAAACTCTTTCTAATTCTAAAATATTCTTCTTGGTGATAATGATGCCTTGGAGCGAGACTTTAGGGATGAGATTATGGTTCATGAGCTTGGCAATGGCTTTCAGGAGCTTTCATCGAATGCCAAAGTAGCTCTGCATGAGAATATTGGTTCGGACCAGATCGCCGCCTTGGCGTATCTCGAAGAAGGGGCTCGGTGCTGATGACACTGATATTCAGGAGTCCAATGAGTTTCGTCTGAAGATTGGCGGCCTTTTTGGGTGTACTCAGGTTTTATTTATTAATTTTTTTGCATAGGAATGGTGAATTCATTTTTCTCATTTTTTTCCATAACTTATTCTACTAATCCCAGAAATGTTTATGAAACTACAAATCACTTTAACCAAACAATAGTTGATTTGTTGATTATTATCAATGATTAAATTAGCCATTC
Organism: Calamus simplicifolius; assembly: GCA_900491605.1. NCBI lineage: Eukaryota > Viridiplantae > Streptophyta > Magnoliopsida > Arecales > Arecaceae > Calamus > Calamus simplicifolius. The sequence goes on along the minus strand of UESW01004583.1, from coordinate 568,239 downwards.
AGTGTCCAAGCATGGTCCTAGATGGTTGGTGCCACAAGAAGATCTCCTTCCATCTTTGAAAGAAACGCAAGTCAGACTAGCTGTTCCAACTCTAGACCAAAGATATTAAATGGTTCGAATGTGGGGCATGGTAATCGAATATCAAGAACTGAATCACAAATAAATATATTACTCTGAAAACATTCAGCATTGTATTTAATATAGGACCACCAACTTTTTTAGCACCATTAAAAAAAAAAAAACCCAAAGCCATAAAGTTGTTTATTGCGAACAATTATTGTTTCATAAAATATCTCAATCCTAAACCATAAAAAATTCAGACAAACAATTCTAGCGAAATAGCTTGTTTCTTCAAAATTATAAAGAGAAAAATCATAGAGAAATAATCATGTCTATAACTGTTTGATAAAACTATTATAAAGAGTTAATTTGATCTCATATCTATCCATCTCAAGAGTTTCTAGACGTTCTATTTTTGACGCAACCTAGCAAAGGATAGGGGAGCTCAGCAGTTCAATAAATAAACATTTATCACACACCAAATCAAATTAGGTTAGAAGATAAAATTTGATACTAAAAATATTTTACTTTCTTTATATATAGTTCACCTGGACCAAGCACCAATAAAATAATATTATAGATTACCTAATCATTTGAAAAAAAATGCTCAATGTTAAAGACTCTTCATAAAAATTATAAATTAAACCGATTCATTAACCTAGATAATAGATTGGTTGGGGAGTATAGACTCCAATAGACATATAGCATCCTATGAGTCAGAGAATAAATCGAGTAGTCTCCTCACTAGATAAGGGATACAAACTTGGCATAGTAGGGCAACAGTAATGGTGGCCAGCAACATTGTCCCTACCAGCCCAGAGCAATAGTCATAAATAATTCCGACCTTATAATAATACTTGAAATATATATCTTGATCCCAATTATATCATACAGAAATCACAACAATTTGAAGTCATGTAAGAGAGTTCCAGAATATTGCTGCCAGTAAACAGGTCAACAAACAAGATGCTTCAACCTAAAGAAATACATCAAATTAAACAAATAAATTGTTGATAAAATACTTTTATAAGTTCATAATTTTTTTGTATATAAACTCTAATTTATTCATATAAACATATAATATAAACTAGTAGCTAGTCGCATCATGAAGTAAAGTATATTGAAAACATTGATCACTAATAGCCTCTAAATATGTTCAAATATCTGTCAAGTTCATTCCTAGGCAGGGAATCATTTGAAGCTATGAACAATGGTTGTTTTGCAAAATTGTCTACCATATCTAACTTATACTAACTAGCTTTGGTACTTGTTGACGTCAAGTCACTTTCTCGAGCGCAGGGAAAACGGACGTCCTCTTCGTCGGACTCCTGCAAGAAAAGTCTCCGGAGACCGGATGCTCCAGTGGGGACCCTCCGACGCTCAAGTTAGTCACTCGAGAACAGACGAGAGTTAACTAGCAGAAAGAAGCTAGGAAACTAGAGTTTTTCGGATACATACTTACAGCGTGAGCGTATGCTTTTATACCTGTTCGAAGATACCCCCATTCATTCCCGGAGATTGTTGATTTCAAGGTGCCCCGTTCAATAACGGACAAAAGATAAGGCTGATAGTGAGTGATCGTACTGTCGCCGTATATGTCGGAGGTATCCTGCGTCACCTGCCAGTGCGGCCTCACAGGTGTCTCGCGCCGGTGGTTGTACGTAGTGCGCGCCACCGTCGGATGTGACCACGCATAGTTATGGGCAGGTGGTGAACCGTACATTGTAATGGGGTATGGCCATGCACAGTGACAGACAGGTGATGGACCATACGCCGTTATGAGGTATGGCTGCGCCCTGCTATGAATGTGTGGCGGATTACGTGAATGTGCCAGGTGGCCCGGAGTGGGCCGGATCATGCATCAAGCACTGTTCATGCAGCTCGAGACCAAGGGGGTCTCAGGGGTTGAGATAATGTTCATGAGGCCCGGGAGCTATGGCTTGAGGCCGATAGCGGAACTCGAGGCCAAGCACTATTCATGCAGCCCAAGACCGAGGGGGTCTCGGGGGTTGAGATACTATTCATGAGGCCTAAGAGCTGTGGCTTGAGGCCGAGAGCGGAACTCGAGGCCAAGCACTGTTCATGCAGCCCGAGACCGAGGGGGTCTCGGTGGTTGAGATACTGTTCATGAGGCCCGGAGCTGTGGCTTGAGGCCGAGAGCGGAACTCGAGGCCAAGCACTGTTCATGCAGCCCGAGACCGAGGGGGTCTCGGTGGTTGAGATACTGTTCATGAGGCCCGGGAGCTGTGGCTTGAGGCCGAGAGCGGAACTCGAGGCCAAGCACTATTCATGCAGCCCAAGATCGAGGGGGTCTCGGGGGTTGAGATACTGTTCATGAGGCCCGGGAGCTATGGCTTGAGGCCGAGAGCGGAACTCGAGGCCAAGCACTGTTCATGCAGCCCGAGACTGAGGGGATCTCGGGGGTTGAGGAGGCCGAGAGGGCCTCCGTCAGTCGCCGTTATTGTTTATTCTGACGGCGCTATATCAGCCATATCAGTACTTAAATCCCTTAATTTCTTATCATGATAACCTATAATTAAGAATGTAGTCCAATACTAACTGTTAGACACCCAATACAATCCCAAGACCTCTAGACTAAAAGAAAAAGGACTAAATTTATTATTCCCACAAATCAACTAGATGCAGAGAAAATTTGCTATAAAAAAAACTGGTCTCAGATTGAAATTTTAAGGTTGTGTTTGATATGATGGATAAAGGAAGATATTCCCTGGATATCCCTCCTTATCCCTAAATGCTATAGCTACAGGGGATTGTGCTGAAAAAGTTTAACCAGAGGGGATAACCCATGTTTAACCATTGAGGAGACGCCGAGCGGAAGCCAACACCTCCTCACGGGTGGAGGCGGAATCCTTGGAAGGGGTCGCCTCCATGGTGACAGGTCAGGATTTGGCGAACATTCGAGCCCGTTACCAAATCCCTCGGGATGTTGGGCTCTATCTTCCGACTCCCGACGATAGAGTGATCTTCTCTCGACCGGGCCGAGTGGCCATTTACGAGATTTCTCTGAGGGTGGGCCTTCGCATACCCCTTCCTTCTTTTTTTGTGAACCTTCTCGACTATTACTCCCTGACCCCCTCTCAGCTGGTCCCGAACTCCCTCCGAGTTGTTTGTTCCTTCGTCGTCCTCTGCCATCATCTCCACGTTACCCCTAGAGTCTCTCTTTTTTGCTCTTTTTACATCCTCTGGGCTCAGAAGGGTTGGTGGCTGTTTCAGTCCCGACCCGGCCGAGTCCTTAAACTTCTTCTCCCTTCCTCCATTAAGGGGTGGAAATCCCGGTTCTTTTTGCCGATCTTGATCAAGTCAGGCCCCGGTGGGGGGACCCCGACCTCCGAGGTAATATGAATTCCACTGTCCATCCTGGTGACAAGGAAGCGTTGGGGCAGCTGTTGGCTACCGACATCCCTCGGTACAACGTGCTTCTAACAGAGGAAAACCTCCAATCGGCGGGTCTCATTTCCCACCGTGATAAGTCTCCCTTATACTTAGTCAAAGTCTTCCTGCTTCGTCGTTTTCTCTTTTTTTTTTTTACTGAACCTGGCCGATGTTACACAGCTATGAAAATCCCGATCCGCAAACTCGTGAAGGCTGCGGCTAAAAGGAGGGCCCGAGAGGGGCCAAGTGAGGGGCAGTAAGCATCGGCCCCGAAACGCCTGACAGTGCGGGTGCCCGAGCCACCTGCACCGCAAGAGCCTCTTGCTGCCCCAGAGATCGACTTGACGGTTGATACTCCGCCCGAAAGGGCAGTGGGCGAGGAGGTAGCGGCAGCAGAGCCGGCTGCGGAAGAGCCGGCGATGGTGGAGGAGCCAGCCGTGGAGGAGCCAGTGACAGCGGAAGAACCTGCCACCTCCCGCGGACCAGTTCCTGCCGACGTAACAAGGAACTGGGAAGAGGGACCGTCGGGGGCCGCAGGTCCATCTCTGGAGCAGACACCAGTAAGCAGCCCCCCATGCGCCGAATCTGAAACCACAGGGGCTGCAGGAGGGAATGGAGCCAGGCAAAGGCTGCACCAGGACTCCATTCTAGACGATGGATGCTGGGTAGAGCGGCTCATTTCATCAATCTTCGTACCCAAGGTTCAGGAAGAGCTCAGCTAGTTGAAGGCGGTCACTTTCTTCCGAGAGTCCTATGCGGCCCTGGTCAAGGTAAGTAAACTCGTAGCTTCTCGCTTTCGGATTCCCCCTTTATTCCTCCTTTCTCTTTTTGACATGAGGTCTGACTACAGATTGCGAACTCCTTGGCCGCTATGGGGGAGGTCATCCATGGGGGAAAGACCCTCATGCGGGAGGCCCAGAAGGAGGCGGAGGAGGCTCGCGCTCGAGCAGAAGTGTCCGAGAGGGCTTGGAATCAGCAAGGACCGCCCGGGACGATGAAATAAGAGCGGCCGAGAGCCGGGCGAAAGTTGAGGCCAACCGTCTGCGGGTGGCTCTCAGCCAACTAATGGAGACTGAGAGCGCTGTTGCGGCCCGAGACCTTCACATTTCAGAGTTGGCCGCGACCATCCAGACGGCCGAGAATTAGACGGGCGAGGCCGAAGAGAAGGCAAGGAGGGCCGAGGAGAAGGCGAAAAAGGCCGAGGAAAGGGCAAAGAAAGCTGAAGAAAGGGCAAAGAAAGCTGAGGAGGAGAGAGATCATGCCCTGGAGGCCGAGAGGATAGCGGTGGCATCTCTAGCCGCAGAGAGAGAGGCTCGAGCTGCTAAAGTGGAGGCAGCTGTGGAGGCTAGGGCTGCTAGGGTTATTGAAGAGTTTTGGGCGTCCGAGCGCTTCACCGATGAGCTGGCCGAAGCTTCAGCGGAGGCGTACCTTCAAGGGTTCCAGCGTGGAAAGGAAAAGGTCGCTCGAGACTTGGACTTTCCACAAGCCCTTAAAGTCGAGCCGGAACGTCTTTCCGAGGTCGGCTCATCCGACGACGAGTACACGCCAGCCGAGCCGTGAGCTTCACATTGTACTTTTTATTTTTGCAAGTCCGGCTTGGTCGGCGTTTTGTAAGCACTTTTGAGTTAATGAAATATATTCTTTTCTTTGACGACATTTGTCTTCATCCTACTGTGTCCTTTCCTCAAGTCCTTTGGTTACCGACGTGGGACCCCTAGGGGCTTCATCGGTACCAAGGAATAATCTTTAATTCATTCTCGAACAACCTCGACTTAGTCTCATAGGACCGAATCCTAAAGTTGGAGAATATGGACTCCCGGCAATCGATGGAGCATCTGACTCGGAAGGCTAGGACTCGAACTTCCAGGGTTGCTTGCGCGTAGCTTTGCCAATGATGCGCTGGACTTCGTGCCTGGCTGGCCCAGGGCTCTTTGTGCCGATAGGGGGTCGGGCTTTAGTTGTCGAGACCCGATGGTACATCGCTCTGCCAGTGGTACACTGGGCTTTATGCCTGGCTGGCCTAGGGCTTTTTGTGCCGACAGGGGATCGGGCTTTAGTTGTCGAGAGCCGATGGTACATCGCCCTATCAGTAGTACACTGGGCTTTGTGCCTGGCTGGCCCAGGGCTTTTTGTGCCGATAGAGGGTCGAGCTTTAGTTGTCAAGAGCCGATGGTACATCATTCTGCCAGTGGTACACTGGGCTTTGTGCCTGGCTAGCCTAGGGCTTTTTGTGCCGACAGGGGGTCGGGCTTTAGTTGTCGAGAGCCAATGGTACATCGCTCTGCCAGTGGTACACTAGGCTTCGTGCTTGGCTGGCCCAGGGCTTTTTGTGCCGATAGGGGGTCGGGCTTTAGTTGTCAAGAGCTGATGGTACATCGCTCTGCCAGTGGTACACTGGACTTTGTGCTTGGCTAGCCCAGGGCTTTTTGTGCTGATAGGGGGTCGGGCTTTAGTTGTCGAGAGCCGATGGTACTTAACATCTTTTAAGTATTTAAGATATGCTTTAACATGAACTAAGATTCATTGATAAATAAGAGAAGTACATTCAAACTCAAACTTCATTGAACATTTAAAACTAACTTTTCATTACTTCATTATATCAAAATGTAAATCATAATATAAATTTCATTACATTGCAAAAACTAAACATCCATTACATCAAAAATGTGTCCTTACAATTCTTGTTAAGTGATCTACGATGTTCTTCATTCCATCAGTTTGAAGCTTGACATATTCTCTCAGTCTTTCGTCCACAAAAGTACAAGCAGTTAAAATATTATCTTGAAGCTCGGCATTGCACTTTGCATAAGTCTTACCATCTCCACAAATGTTTTTAAGTTCTTCAAAAATATTCTTTAAATCACCACTTAAAGACTCAGTAGAGGAGCTAAGAGTAGATTCAATCTTGGTAGTTCGATCTTCTAATGAATAGAGAGTTTCTTTAAGATTCATGAATTTACTGTCAAACTCAGTCTTCATTCTATCCTCTTGAGCATCAAGAAGACTCTTGAGCTGCTCTAACTGAAGATCCGAAAAACCAACTGATGAAGAAGATGGCTGATCAAACATTGGAGCAGAAGAAGGGGCCGGAACTGGAATAGAAGAACTAGGAGGCACAGGTGATGAATGTCTAACAGAAGGTCCAGATGCCTCAACATCAGCGGCTCTATCTTCCAACTGATTTTTCCTTTCCCATCTACCATCTTTCTTCACAAATCCCATCCTATGAATAGTAGCCAAGCTATAGTAATCAGTGTGTCTCAAATTTCTCAATGGCTCACTATCAGAAATAATTATCCCTTGGCTTTGAAAAATCTTAGTTAATATCATGCCATAGGGTAGACTTGATTTCTTCTTGCTCCCACAGTCAGCTATGTACCAAATTATCATATTCGGAAGATTGATAGGTCTCCCAGCTTCTACAACATCCATAACAAAAATGTCTCTCTCAGATACATAATCAAACCTCCCAGTCTTAGGGAACAGAATCCTACTACATATGTTATGGAGAAGCCTTAATTCCAAAGATAGTTGATTTGCTTGGACTTCTTCAAAACCAACAATTTCTTTATTTAACAATCTTGATAAAGCCGGGCTCCTATCATCAGGTAAAATGTAGAAGGACCAGACACTGAAAGATCCAAAAGTCTTAAGAGTATATCCACTGTGACATTTATCCTATTTCCTCTAATCAAGCTGACCAATCCATTATCTCCTCTTGACAAATTTTTATAAAACTCTTTAACCAAGGCGGGGTAGGTTGGGCAATCTAATGAACACATTTTCTCCCATCCATTTCAATTAATTGTCTTCTACAAGAAAACCCTCCGCCTCAAATAGCTCAAAATCCACCTTTCTCCCGTTGTAATAATTCTATCGGCTAGGCGGTCTACCTGAGAGGTGGCCGCAGCAGGAGAAGCACTCGGGGTTGAAGAGGACGAGGTGGAATCCATGCTCGGAGACGGTTCGCGAGCGGGATGCCTCACCGTCTTCTTCCTCTTCATCCCGGCCGCTCCAAGGCTAGAACCATGGGTTTTAGGTGCCATTGATTTAGTGGAAAGGTTAATCAAGGGTTTCTAAGGATTTGGTAGGTTAGGAAAATCTTTGGAGAGAGATTTTGATTGATTTGAGAAGATAGAAATGAACGAGAGGTCGACTCTGCCCTAGAAAAATCGACCTGGGACCACTTCGAGTCGGCTCCCGCAAAGTGTGGAGTCGACTCCGGGTAGTCACAGAAACCTAACCCGAAGTGGAGTCGACTCGCACAGAGATGGGGTCGGCTCCAGAGTTTCAGCAGAAACATGGAGTCGACTCCGATACTAATCGAGTCGGCTCCGAGACCATTTCAGAGCAAAAACATAAAGTTTCAGAGAATCTGTGTTGATCATAGAAATTGATAAAAAATCATTGAATTTTAATAGATCAATTAGATATGAATTCTAGATAAGATTTCCTTAAAGATCAGGGATTTGAAAGAATTTTAGATAAAATTTCCTTAAATCAAAGGATAGAAAGAGTTCTAGATAATTTTTCTTAGGGGTTTCAAATTCATTCTAATGGATCACAAATCCCTAACTCTCCTCTAAGATAACAGAATCTTTCTTCACTCAAGGGTTTTGTAAATATATCTGCTAATTGATCTTCAGTATTAACATAATCAAGACATATTTCTCCATTAGTTACATGTTCTCTAATAAAATGATATCTAATTTCTATGTGTTTTGTCCTAGAATGTTGAATTGGATTTTTTGTTAGATTAATTGCACTTGTATTGTCACATTTTATAGGTGTTTTGTCAAGTGTGATACCATAGTCTTCAAGTTGTCGCTTAATCCATAGGATTTGAGCACAGCAACTTCCAGCTGCAACATATTCAGCTTCAGTAGTTGATAATGCAACTGAATTTTGCTTTTTGCTAAACCATGAGATTAAGTTACTTCCTAAGAATTGGCATGCACCACTTGTGCTTTTCCTATCTAACTTACATCCAGCATAATCAGAATCAGAATATGCAATTAAGTTCAATGTTGAGTCTCTAGAATACCATAAACCTACATTTTTTGTTCCATTTAAGTATCTTAATATTCTTTTAACAGCAGTTAAGTGAGATTCTTTAGGTTCTGATTGAAATCTAGCACATAGACAAACAGAGAACATTATATCAGGTCTACTAGCAGTTAAGTAGAGTAGAGATCCGATTATACCTCGATAATACTTTTGATCAACTTTCTTACCTTCTTCATCTTTGTCTAACTTGCATGAAGGACTCATTGAGTTCCAAGGGGTTTATTGAATCCATACCAAACTTTTTGAGTAGTTCCTTCGTGTACTTGGTTTGGTTGATGAAAATCCCTTCTTTTCTTGTTTGATTTGGAGTCCAAGGAAGAAGTTGAGTTCTCCCATCATGCTCATTTCAAACTCACCCTGCATCAACTTAGCAAATTCTTGACATAGAAGATTGTTAGTAGCACCAAAAATAATATCATCAACATATATTTGAACTACTAATAAATCTTTACCTTTTCTTTTCAAAAATAATGTTTTATCTACATTTCCTCTTATAAAATCATTTTCAATTAAGAATTTACTTAATCTATCATACCATGCTCTAGGTGCTTGTTTCAAACCATATAATGCTTTGTGCAATTTAAAAACGTGATTTAAAAATTCATGATCTTCAAAACCTGGTGGTTGTTCTACATACACTTCTTTATTTATAAATCCATTTAAAAAAGCACTCTTTACATCCATTTGAAATAAGTTAAAATTCATGTGACATGCAAATGCAAGTAATAGTCTAATGGCTTCTAATCTAGCTACTGGTGCAAAGGTTTCATCAAAATCAATACCTTCTTCTTGATTATATCCTTTTGCAACTAATCTAGCTTTGTTTCTAATTACTATGCCATTTTCATCTAGTTTATTTCTAAATACCCATTTTGATCCTATAACAGAATGATTTTAGGTCTTTCTACTAATGTCCATACATTATTTCTAGTAAATTGATTTAATTCTTCTTGCATAGCTAACATCCAATTATTATCTTTTTCAGCTTCTTCAATAGTTTTAGGTTCAATTTGTGATACAAATGCAAGATGATTACTAATATTTCTCATAGATGATCTAGTTCTTATTCCTTGAGATGGATCACCTATAATCAATTCCTTAGGGTGACTATAAGCATATCTCCAATCTCTAGAAAGATCTATATCATTATGATTAGTGTTAGTATCATCATCCTTAGGTGAATCATTATCTTTAGCCTCTTGCTCATGATCTGAAGATACATCAATATTTAATTTTTCAAGATCTTTCTCAATTATGTTTGTATCTTCCTCATCATCAAACTTTTCGGAACTAGTTGCTAAAGATTCATCAAAAACTACATGAATGGATTCTTCAACAATTAAAGTTTTCTTGTTAAATACTCTATATGCTTTACTAGTTGTTGAATATCCTAAGAATATTCCTTCATCAGATTTAGCATCAAATTTGCCTAAATTATTTTTACCATTATTATGAATAAAACATTTACAACCAAATGCATGAAAATATCTAATATTAGGTTTTCTATTTTGCCATAGTTCATAAGGTGTTTTCTTAAGTATTGGTCTTATTAGGGCTCTATTTAAATGTAACATGCCGTGTTTATAGCTTCCGCCCAAAAGTACTTTGGTAGGTTGCTTTCACATAGCATGGTACGGGCCATGTCTTCTAAAGTCCTGTTTTTTCTTTCTACAATACCATTTTGTTGTGGGGTCCTAGGTGCAGAAAAATTATGATTAATACCATTTTCAACACAAAAATTTTTAAATAGGTGATTTTCAAATTCAGTTCCATGATCACTTCTTAGAGACACTATGGTAGTGTTTTTCTCATTTGTGACTTTCTTAAAGAATTTCAGGAATATCGAGAAAGTCTCATCTTTGTGAGCTAACAACAATACCCAAGTGTATCTAGAGTAATCATCTACAATCACAAGACCATATTTCTTTCCTCCTAAACTTGTGGTTCTAGTTGGTCCAAAAAGGTCCATGTGAAGTAGCTCTAATGGCCTAGAAGTTGAAACAACATTTTTAGATTTGAAAGAACTTCTTATTTGTTTTCCAAATTGACATGCATCACATATTTTGTTGTTTTCAAAATCTATTTTAGGTAACCCTTTAACTAAGTCCATTTTAATTAGTTTTGAAATTAGGTGTGTGCTTGCATGACCTAATCTACGATGCCATAACCATCCAATTTCATTCATATTAGCATTATCAGCAATTAAGCAATGATCACTCATAGATAATTTATCTAGATCAACCAAGTAAACATTGCCATGTCTATAACCAGTAAATACAATGCTATTATCAATGGAATTAGATACTGTGCAGAAAGAAGTTTCAAATGATACTTTAAAATCTTTATCGCACAATTGGCTTATACTAATTAAGTTATGCTTCAAACCATCAACATAAAGTACATTATCTATAAAAGTGGATGGAGTTATACGGATTTTACCAAGGCCCATAATCTGACCTTTACCATTATCACCGAGGTAACAACTCCTCCTTTCTTTTCTTCAAGGGTGATGAATTTTTTTTTCACCCGTCATATGTCTTGAGCAGCCACTATCAAGATACCACTTTCTCTTTGATCTTTTGGCCACATGACATTCCTGCAATAAAATCAAACTTTATGTTTAGGTACCCAAGCTTTCTTGGGTCCTTCATGGTTAGTAGCAACAAATATTGTTCCTTTTGGAACCCATATTTTCTTCCCTTTAAAATTTAAATTCTTATTTGGTTTTTGTAAATTACATTCAAATGATTTATGCCCTTTTAAATTGCATTTAAAACAAGTGATGTTACTTTGGCTAGCATGTACAAAAATGTTTTTCAAAGATTTTTTTTCTAAATGTATTATATCCTAATCCAGCCTTATCAAAAACTGCTTTTTGACTTTCTAAAATCATGTTTAGTTTAGTAGAACTTAAGGTGAATTTATCAATAATATCTTTATATTTTTTAACTTCTTTCTTTAGAAATTCATTTTCTACAATATGCTGTTCATTTCCCAAAGATAGAGTTTTTATTTGCTTTTTAAATCTTTTATTAGATTTTTTTTTCAGATTTTAGTATATTAATTTCGTGAGTAAAATCATCCTTTTCTTTAAGAAACATCTTCTTTTTACCTTTTAAATCTTTAATTGCAAGCATCACTTCATTTTTCTCTTTAATTAAGTTTATGTTTTCAGTTTTCAGAGATTTATATTTCTTTTTCAAAATTTTAAAATCATCTACAAGTTCATTGAAGGCTTCAAATAATTCATCAAAAGCAAAATCATCATAAGGGTTTTCAGAACTTACCTCGTCGTCGTCGTTCGCCATAAAACAAATGTTGGCAACCTCTTTTTGTTCTTCTTCTTTGGAAGAAGATTCATCACTGTCGCTCCAAGTTACAATATACGCTTTCTTCTTTTTCTTGAAAGTCTTTTTCAATTACGGACAATCATATCTATAATGCCCCGGTTTCTTACATTCATAACAGATCAAGGGGTCTTTCTCTTTGTCCTTGTCCTTATCTTTTTCCTTTTCTCCTTCCATCTTATTTCCAAATTTCTTTTTGTGGAAGGGTTTCTTTCTCCTCATAAATTTCTTAAATTTTCTTGCTAGAAGAGCTGTGTCTTCATCATCATCCTCATCATCGCTGCTGCTATCTTTAACTTCTGCATCCTTGAGGGCAATTGTCTTCTTCTTTTTGCTATCCTCCTCCACATGTTGCTTCATTGTCAATTCATGGGTCATAAGGGATCCAAGAAGCTCTTCCAAAGGTAAAGTGTTTAGATCTTTGGCTTCTTGAATGGCTGTCATTTTGGCTTCCCATGATCTTGGTAGTGACCTAAGAATTTTGCGAACCAAATCAGCATTAGTATAGGTTTTTCCAAGACTCTTCAAACCATTAAAATATAAGTAAATCTAGTATACATGCTTGTTATGGTTTCAGATTGTTCCATGCTAAACAATTCATATTTATGCACAAGTATATTAATCTTAGATTCTTTAACTTGGTTGGTTCCCTCATGGGTAACCTCTAATCTATCCCATATCTCTTTAGCGGAATTACAGGTAGAGATACGATTAAATTCATTAGCATCAAGAGAACAATATAAAACATTCATGGCTTTTGTATTAAGCTGAGCCATCTTCCTATCATTTTCATTCCAATCCCTTTCGGGCTTAGGAACTATAGAACCATCAACTAAGTGTGTGGGTATACTAGGTCCATTAATTATGACACTCCATAATTCATAATCTGAAGCTTGAATGAATATCCTCATTCTTGCTTTCCAATATGAATAGTTGGAACCATTAAATAAGGGTGGTCTATTTGTAGAATGGCCCTCAGCAAAACTCGAGCTGGCTTGTGTTGCCATTTGGATCTTTCGCTCTTGATCGTGTGATCAATCAAAAACAAATGAGCACAAGCTCTAATACCAATTGTTGGTCCAGATGGCAACCCAAGAGGGGGGGGTGAATTGGGTACTTTAAAAATTAAGCCTTTTAAAACAACTTAAACTATTGATGAGAGGATATACACAATTAATTCAAGTTAAAGCACAATAGCAAGAGAGAGAGAGACAAATAAATATGGCAAACACAAAGATTTTATAGTGGTTCGGTGTATCCAACACCTACGTCCACTCCCAAGCTTCACTTGGGTCCACACTATAATCTTCTCGATTACAGTCGAGTTGTTTTACAAGCTCACAACCTAAACTTGTTGTTTTTCCAGGATCACAACGAACCCAGCCGGTTTTACACGGGCTCACCAGCACAAAACCCAACACACAAGCTATCCTTAGCTTGTGCCGAGGTAAACTACCTCCACTAATTCAATCCACTGATTGAATTAGCAAACCACAAGATAAAAATATGAGTTTAGTACAAAACAGCTCCTTTTGAGCAGATATTTCAAAATAAACGCAAAGTTTAGAAGGGCCTGTTTAGATTTGATTTGAGTGCAGGCTTTTCTTCTTTTCTTCTTTTCCTCAACTCCTTTGAAGTATGGAATCGGGCCTCAGCTCAGATTCTTCACGGATTGAATGTTGGAGTTAATTTGAACTTATTCTCCCTTTCTTTGAATGTTGAAAATCTCTTGATTTGATCTTAAATGGCTCTTGGATTTTCTTCTAGACTTTCTTGGATTGATGAACTTGAGCACAGATGAAGTCTCCTTTGATTTCACTCCTCTTTCACTCTATTTTTGAATCTCGGATTTTTCAAATGATGCTCTGTTTTTCCTCTTTCTGAAAGATTTTTCTCTTCTTTTTTTTTCTCTCTTGATCTATATATGTATATGTTTTGATTTAAAACGGCATCTCTATTTATAGACTCTGCAAAAATATAGCCGTTAGAAACAAAGAAATATAGTCGTTATTGAAAAATATTACCGTTGGCGCTGAGTTGGCATACAGAAAAAGTCACGCCCAGATTTGTTGGAGTCGGCTCTAACTTTAGGCGAGTCGGCTCAAAGACGCGATGCCAAAAATAGAAACATTCAGATAGTTAAGGGGCCGACTCAAGAAAAATAAGGTGTTGGCTCCTGACAGTCGGGGGTCGACTCATGAAAAGCAAGGGGTCGACTCAAGAAGTGCTCAGAAAAATAACTCTCTGGAGTCTGAGCAGAGTCGACTCTTATAGTCATGGAGTCAGCTCGACAATATCGGAGGTCGACTCTTGAAATCACAGGGGTCGACTCGAGAAAAGCAGGAATCTCTGTATACTGAGTGGAGTCGACTCTGAAACTCTAGAGTCGGTTCCGAAACGTATCAAAAATCAAAGAATTTTCTGATTGACTTTAAAATTCGTTCCAGATTAATTTTAAATCAATTTTTGACTTGAATATAATAAATTTGATATTAAGAATCAATTCAAGATATGTTCCAAAAACTCATTGATTAAAATATGAAGTATAAAAATTTCTTTTTGAAAGCTTAAACATGGAGCTTGAAGCTACTTTCCAATTGATTATAGTCATACTTAACATACTCATTGATTATGAGAAATAAATTTATTGCTCATGTAAATAAATTCATTGCATCTTTTAATATACTCATGGCTTTTGGTAATCATCAAAATCAATAAAATTGGGGTAACAATTTCTCAACAATCTCCCCAATAAGGACCCTGCCAGCCATGATGCCATTAGGGCAGCATGGGAAGCTCTTACGGGACGCCGATACTCCTACATGCTTCATCGTTGGAGGTCATCGGGTCACCGTCCTGTGCATGTGCCAGAGGATATTTGGCACGAGTGGAAGTAGGTATGGCAGTCTGATGGCTGGTGCAGGAGGTCTGCATCAGCCAGCATGAACCGCCGATCCGAGAGGGGCGGTCCTGGCATGGGTCTCTCCCGCCACACTTCGGGCTCCATTTCGATTTAGGAGCATAGATGTCGTATGGTAAGAAAACATAAATAATTTAATTACTAATTTAGTATTTACAAATACTTACATTAATATCAATTTTTCTGTTGTTATAGTCTGAGCAGGAGGGCGGAGATCCTGGTGAGTTTCGTCTATTCAGGGCGACACACACCAGGAGGGACGGTTCCTGGGTCGATACACGATCATGGGAGGTTGCGGTAAGAAATTATCTTTATGTTGTATCTGTTTAATTTCTAAAATTTTATTTAGAAAATTTATTGATTCATTTATTATTGATTTTATAATTCAAAGACACGAGTCGAGGAGCTTCACTCTCAGGCATCGTAGGTCGACTCCACTGATGGGGGACGCCCGTCGAACTCTCAGCAGAGGAGAGTCGACGTGTATTTTTGAAGGCTGTTGGTGCCCAGCCGCGAGACCTCAGGGTCTATGGTCTGGGCACTAGAGCTTATGCATATTTTTCCCATCAGGCCTCTAGCTCGCGATATTCTGGCGATATTCCTGCCGAGCGTTTAGACGACATTCAGAGATCTATCATGGAGGAGGTTCATCAGGAGGTTCGACATGACGTTCGGTAGGAGGTTTGGTAGGAGGTTCAGCAGGAGTTCGAGCAGCGTACGGGAGGCCTTTAGCAGGAGCTTGCAGATGTGCGAGAGCAGATGCGTCAGTTGCAGGATATGGTTAGCTGCATGTCGCAGGGTTTCCAGCCTCCACGTGATCGTACGGATTCTTGATGTATTTTTTTCTTTACTTGTTATATTTTGTACATGAAAACTTCAAAATTTTAATATATTAATTATTTTTAGAAATTGAGTGATGAATGTTTGGATCAATATGAGTGATGAATGTTTCGATCAATATTTAAATGTAATGAAATTATATTAACTGTTTTAATTTTTAATATTTATTTTTTTAAAAAAAAATTAATTAGCGATGCATTAGCGATTGAAATTGCATTGCTAATATTTCCAAAATATTATTATTAAATATTGTGACGCAATGACCTGGCGTCGCAATATTTTAAAAAAAATTAATTAGCGACGCATTAGCGACTCAAATTGCGTCGCTAATATATTTAAAATATTATTATTAAATATTGCGACGTAACTAAATGCATCGCAATATTGCGACACAATTGAATGCGTCACAATATTTAATAATAATATTTTAAAAATATTAGCGATGCAATTTTAGTCACTAATTAATTTTTAAAAAAATAAATTAATTAATTAGCGACTCAATTGCGATGAGTTTTTTGTCGCAAATATTTTAAAAAATTAATTTTAAAATTAGCGATGCATTTAGGATGCGTCGCAATATTGCGACGTATTTAGTGGCATCGCAATATATTGCGATACATTTGGTGCATCGCAGAGAGTCGCTGTTAAGCGATGCAATTGCGACAAATTGAGATTGCGACGATCATCTTAGCGATGTCGTCATTGCGTCGCTAATGCGTTGCAATAGTATTTTTAGCGACGCATTAGTGATGCATTTGGGCATCGCTATATTTTAATTCTCTTGTAGTGTATAATGCTATGGCTGTTTGATCGGCATGTGAAATCCTATTTATGATGCCATTATAATACTTTGATGGGACTCTTAATTTATGATATGTGACTTTCTCATGGATAGAGCATTTCAAAACAGTATATGAAGGAACTCTTGATCGGCCCGTCTCTCTACTTAAGCTATTATTAGGGAGATTTTGATGTATAATAATAATTAAGGAGAGAGAAGATCAAACCGGTTTCGCTTACCCTCTTTTGGATGGAGAGAAAATTAGTGAGGAAAGAAAACTAAGAGGAAAAATAGGAGAGAAAATGAAATTTATCTTGTTTGGATGGAGAGAAAAGTCGGGAGGAAAGAAAACTAGAGAAAAAATAGAGGAAAAAAAGTAGTGGGCCCCACATAAAAGTTTTCTCTCCGAAAACGGAGAGATTTCGGAGAGAAAACTCAAAAATGCTCTTTCTTTTTTTTCATTCCAATATTGACTCTTCCAAAAAAACAACCGATGCATTTTTTAATCATCTATAATAAGGATATTATTGTCATTGTAAATTATCAACTTTTCTCTTCTTTCTATTTTTTTCTCACTCATCCAAACAGAAGGAGAGAAAATATTTTTTCTTTAATTTTTTTTCCTTCCACTTTTTTCTCCTCCCACTCTTTTTTCCATCCAAACATAGCATTAAGGTTATTGAAGGCATTCATTCAAGCATCAAGTAAAGTTCTTCCCCTTCTTTTCCAGTTGTTCAAGTGCAGTAATATCAGTAATTATATAGTTATTTTATCTATCTTCTTCTAGCAAGTGGATACTTTTACGATTCACAAAATAAATCTTTTCCCAATACTAACGCCAGAAAGTCTACTGTAAACCAAAAGTCCAAGAAAGATCATTTAAAAAGACTGAGAGACGCTTGAAAACTGCGCCTTATGGAAACAAGTCAAATAAAATAGAGCTGCTACATGGTTGATCTCATTCAGACGCGAAATAAATAAATACCGCAATGTTGGTAAGAAAAGAGATTTTTATAGAACAAATTGTCAATTCAAAATTGATGCATCTCTAATTTCCTTTCACCTTAGAAACCACTCCAAGCATATACATCCCCTCTAAAAATCACCATATCTACAAAGTTACTTTTTATCTTCTTGAATAGGATGTACAGTATAAACAGTTTGGGAAAAAAAAAAATCAGAACAGCTTGCCGGCGAACTCTTTAATGTCTTCATCGTTACACGAGGGGGAAGCATACGATGCCAGGTCTCTGAGCTCAGGGAGGCTCCTTCCTAGCTGCAATGCCATCTTGATCTCAAACAACTCCCCATTCTCCCTCTTCTGCACATCTCTTTCCTCCAAATTTGACTCGATTTCTTCTTCTAACCTCCGGTAGAAGCCGCCGAGGTTGCGGAACAGCTCAAACACCATTCCCACCTGCCCACCATGCTCCAAGGTGTTCACTACAGCTGCAAGCGCCCCTCCGACGACGCCGAGCAACGGAGGCAATTGGCCAAGAGCCGGAGAGCCAATCAAACCGGCACCGATCGCAGCCAGGCCAGCGAGCAGCGGGCCTGAGGTGGCTAAAGTCTTATTAATCTTCAATACCAGCTTGCCCAACCTCACGTACTCCTCCTCATCTTTCACCTTCAGTACTCTCAGAACGCCCTTCATCTCCTCTTCCAGCTCCTTGCTCCAGCCATTGCTTCCCGCCCCATCGACGCATTTTGGACGTCTCTCTTGCCGCCTTAGTTTAGGCCACCATCGAGTGGGCTCTACGGTTTCAGGGAACTTCTCGAGCATCCCGGGGAGCAAAGGCAGCGGGTAAGCCTTCTCGAGTGCGAGCATCTTCTCCATAGCCTCCTCGACATCCAGTTCGGTAGGGGCTCCGAGGGCGAGTGTCGCGTGTATCGATCTCTCGAGCTGCTTCCACAGCCGGGTCGCATTCCTTTGTTCTTCGGTCAGCTGGGAAGGCTGGATCTTGTTGACGACCAGCATCATCCCGGTTGCAGCGGTGAACAAGACCACGGAAGAGAGCTTGATGGCAAGGAGGTGAGGTGCGGCTTCGCCCAATGGGATGGACGAGATTCCAGTCATGAGGGATGCAGCGAGGCTGATGGAGTTGATGGAGTGGAGGAAGAGGTGATTCCAGTTGTTCCTCTGTGCTCCGATGATGGCGTGCATCTCTGCTCGATCCGCGACTGCCTCGGCAATGGCATGAAGCTTGGTGATGATCAAATCTTCACCTTTGTTAGGCGAGGCGGTATGTGTTCGACTTTGCCTGGTGGCTGGGTTCTCTTCTCTCAGGATAAGATCCCCCATGGCGATGTTGGTGGGCAGCTTTGGAAGGGAGATCCTACCCTTGATTTCGACATTAGAGGGGGCATGAAGGCTCGCAGAGAACCTGCAGCTGCGATATGGTAGTGATGATGATTCTGCTACTGCTGCCGCCGCCGCCGAAGATGATAATTGAAGAACTGCCATCTCTGAGTTTCTGCTGCTTTTCAACTTCAGATTTCTTTCTTCCTTCGGAGTTGTGGTTTGTGTTGGTTTTTGATCTTGGGATGTCAGAAGGGCTTATGTTTGCGGTGAGATGGGAAGGGGGGCGTCTATATTTATAATGAAGGCCTTGGCCATGATACCGATTCTGGCCTTGGAGGTCGTCGATTGACCTGGATTACGGTTTAAACATTTGAATAACATGAAGTCCGAGGGGAACCTGTCAATAGGCTTGGGTTGGACCTTTTCAGTAGGTAAAATTGGGACCTGGTCCCTGGCCCCTTAGCTGACCGTTTATTTCTGAAACAGTGAGAACTTCTTGACTTGTCAACGGATCGCGTCTGTCATGGAACGGCGTTTACGGTTTGCCGTGTTTGACCTGTTAATTTATTCTGTGGTAAGAGTAACGGTTAGAGATTCTTTGGAGGTCCGTAGCTCGTTACCACATATTATGTGGTTTCGTTCTGACCGTCCTCTATTCGGCCTTGATTGAAATTCAACGTTAAAAGATTTGAATTCAGCCGGTAAAATAGCGCGTTTTCTTTTTGTTTTCCTTGTTGCAAAAGGTCGTAACTTTCCAATCTATGGTGCAATGCGCCTACGGTCCAGTGTCACATGATTGCGAGGATCTCTCCCTTCAAAAACTGGTAGTAGGATTAGCCCAAAGAGTTCTTTCCATTAACGAGGACGTCACTCACTAAACGAAGAATTTCTCATTCAATTGACTCGCTGACTCAAACAGAAACTAATATTCTAGATTTCTAGTAAATATCACAGCAGTACATGATTGGCTGAGCTTGTTTCTGAAACAAACTATGCTGTCACATCATGCAAATTCTTTCAACCAGAAATCATCACACAAAATTCTAAACATCCAAGCCTACACCAATTGAGGGAGGAAGAGAGATTGCAGTCTTAACCAAAGCCTCCATAAGGCCGATCTCCCCTACCAAAGCTGGTATTTTACGTTATTACTTCCGATTTTGATTTGTCATTTTATATTATAATAATATTATCTTAGAACTATTCAGGAGATTTAAATTTCTAAAACTATTGTTTAAATCAATAGAACAGCAAAAATTCCAAAAATGCTTGTTAATTATCTAAGAAATATAGTGGCAAATAAATAAATAAGTATGTGTGTAGCAAATAATAGGTAAATGAAAATGGTTGTTTAAATATTCATTAGCTATCTTTACTATCTATGCAGCACGCAAATTAATTGGTGTGCATGTGAGAATGCTTATCTCTCTTTTAGAATAATCCCTTCTTCTAAACATCCTCTCTTGTTCCAAGGAAAAACATAATTTCATTAAATAAAAAATTTATAAAAAAATTATTAAATATATTTTTCAAACATTCGAACAATGAAAGTTGATAGAATCACATCCACATACTGCATAAAAAATATTTTCTGACACGTACTAGACAACACAATGCAGTGAACATCTTAAATCAGAACTAATGCATCATTATAATTTTGTTACTTTTTAAGACTAAAAAATTTCGTTATTTTTTAAAATGTCCTCGTTAAAGACAATTCAAATTTCTTGTAACATTTTTTTAATCAGAAAAGTAGTATAAAATATTTTCAGTGACATTTTTATAATATAATTTCCACTTGTTGCAGAGGCCATTGGGACATGTAACATACCCAAAGTACCAGAACACCAAAGAGTAAGTTTGCTTGTCAAAGAATAATGTATCCAAACAATCTGTCATCTTTGTACACCAAAAAATCTGGTATCTCTGTGCACAGTCTTATCCTCGTAACGTCTACATAAAGAGTTGGTGGGAAAATTCAAGAAGAGTCAGAATATAGGGAGAAGCATAGAATACAAAACCTTTGAGCTCTGAAAGGCTTGTCCCAAGCTGCAAAGCCTTCTTCATCATCCGAAACAACTCCACATTCTCCCTCTTCTCCGCCTCTCTTTCACCCATTGTTGGACTTGATTTCCACTTGCAACCTCAGCAACCCCAAGCACCGCGGGCAATATGTGTTATGCCTGGTGCGATGCTCTTAAGGAACTAATGTATATATATTAGACTGAACGTGGATATAAGGATTAAGATTAAATTAAGTCATGGATGTATATAAGCTTGAAAGAATTTTAATTTTAGTGAGAAAGTTTTTTTTTTTTTTTTTTGGAATCAGAGTCAAATCCTTTTAGTCAAGTACTTAAACACTAATTTTTAGGGTTTATTAAAATAAAAAAAAATTTCTCTTCTTCCAACAAAAATATTTTCTAGGCGGCGAATTAAGCGGGTCCAGCAACAGGAGAACGCACACGAGACAGGGGGGAGGGTGAAGAACCTAATGCAGTGAGCGTGGATCGAACACGCGACTAGGCTCTAGGCGGCGAATTGAGCCCAACCTTCTCCCAGAGACTCCATCGCAGCCCGCAGCGAATCCGCGCAGGCGGTGCTACTGGCCGTCGGTACCGTTACCGCTACGCTAATCATTGGCAGGGAGCGGTGGGAGTACAGAGGATTTTTCCAGCGACAAGACTCCACTATTATTCATCTACAATATCCTATCAAAAGGAGAGCCTTTCAGATTAATAAAAAGTCTTTGCACGCAAAACGCACATCGACCACATGCATTAGCTGCACGCTCAAGCGAATGCGCATATGAAGTACACCATAGCTTAATAAACTATGGCATGCATGCTAGGTGCACAATCAATGCGCATGCCCAATACACGTCTTTATGCATCAAAGGCGATGCACAAAGATGTTTTCTTTAAACAAACTCCTATTGGGCCATGCCAGCAAACAAAGGCTCTATATGCAATACTCAATTCAGGCTTGATTTAAAAACATAGCAACACCATCACATGCTCTTAAACAAATCCTAAAAATACGTAATCTTTTAAACTTTAACATAAATAATATAATAACAATCAAAATAATATCAGCTAATGTTAAATCTCATAAATCACGAAGTGTTATCACAAAGTCATCATAATAAAACATAAAAGTCTAAATATTATTCTTTGAGTACATATTAAGGTATCCATATCAATATCGGATAATGCAGAAAATTAAACACTAATCTCACTCCAGATGCTCTGTGCCCAAGTCTGGATACAATAGGTAACTGTCATCATTAACCTTTGAAATATGATAGCGAGATAATAAGCTAAAAGTCCAGTAGAAATTCTACATACATCATCATGAATATCAAGAAAATCCAAAACAAATCGTATATCAAAACAATATTTTTCATAAAGTAATATAATAATCCATAAAACCAATTACAAAACCAAAAACAACCAATACCAATATAAATCATATCAAACATCAAAATCAACAACAATACCATATCATATCATTTGCTTACTGAAGATACATACCAACAAATCTGATGCCAATAATCTATATCTAACAACCTAACCTAATGATATATACATGACCAAGTTGGTTCTCATACTATTACCTAGCATTTTAAACTTAACCAACAAAACATGATGATTTACACTAGCCTCTCTTGATCTTCAACCCTCTTTTGATGCTACCTATTTAGGTCAATCTTGCTAGAACTAGTACCACATATCAATAGTAAATATCAAATCCACAGTCTCAACCATTCATGATGACTTTGAACCAAGTCACTTTCATATATATTAGCATAATAAAAATACATATAGACAAATCTTATATCAGTAATTCATGTCTAACAATCTAACCTGGCGATATACGCATGCATAGGCTGGTTCCATATTAGTTCCCAACGATACTAGTTAAGGGTTAAGGGCTAGGAGAAGCCAATATAAAATCAATCATGATCTGTGAGTATGATGTAGCTAAGTTTAATATGCTAGACACTAGTATAGGGAATCAACCTATGCATATATACATCACTAGGTTAAGGTTGTTAGACACTGACTATTGGTATAAGGTTTGTTAATATATATCTTTAATATATGGATGATAATGCGATATATGATTTTGTTGATGATTTTGGTATTTAGTATGGTTTATGTTGGCATTTAATTAGTTTTATGATTTTGCAGCAAGTTTCATGGATATATTATATTATTTTTTGTAAAAAAGTTATTTTGATATACAATTCATTATGAATTTCTTTTTCTGACATATTTATGATGGTATATGTAAAATTTCTATAGGGCTTTAGTTTATTACTCTTTCTCATGTTTCAAAGGACGATGATGACGCTTATCTGTTGGAACCAAACTTAAGTGTGGGACTTCAAGAATGTGATTAGTGTTTAATTTCTATATCATCTAATATTGATGTATATATCTTCATATGTACTTAGAGAATAATATTTAGACTTTTATATATCAATTTGTTAATATTATGACAGCATTTTGAGATTTATTATCATAATTACTATTATATATTAAGATTTAGTAAGCCTTACATACACTTATAGGATTTGCTTTAAGAATATATGGCGATGTCACGATGGGGATGAGAGGGGTTTGGGTTACATATATATATATATATATATATATATAAGGATGGCTGTGGAATGAGATGGGTGAGATCTAACTTAGTCTTCATGTCGCACTCTTTGCCGATCAACGCTGTTTGAATTAGTTGGAGCAAAAGCTTCAAGAGGAAACCGAAAAGGCCTCCGCATGAGTAAGACTTTTCTGGGAGTTAATATGGCAAGCCTTAGACGTTGGGCCAATCTCTCTTTTCTTTGTCTTATTTTTTAACCTTTGGTAAACAAAGAATCTCAGGATCTTACAAATCTCATTCCTTCAGCATCAGCATCCACAATGATGCGTAGATCAATTAAAAAATTAATAAACTTTTTTTTAATTAAAAAACAACTTGATTTACAAAATAATCTACAAATTGATTAGCCTCTCAAAACACATACCATTATTGAAAATACGAAAGATGAGCAATTTTGACTTAAAATATCTCTCAGCTCGAGATGCAAACCTTCTAAACTTTCATTGATGCATGCCATTATAGCGACTGAATCATCTTCTAACATAATACCTTCAACGCGATGCAGACATGCAGTAATCTATTTGATTGAAAAGATAATGTTAACTATGATTTAGATTCCTATGCAAGAAATTAAGGAACAAAATTTAAGAGCCATATTTCAGTGATTTTAACCCATGATGAATCTATGACTAAATTGAATAAAAATTAGTGGATATTAGATTATATGACTAAATTAAGTCGCATCCAGTTATTTGATTCCACTATTTTGGGCAACTTGTTGCTTGGTAATCTAACACAAACTCCATGATCAGCTCCAACATTATATGGAATCCTCCCTTATTCTGGTCTTAAGTTCTGCTTTTATGACGAGATGAAGTATCATGTACCTGAAACTTGCATGTGGTCTGTTGCTGGTTTATTGGGCCAGACAATTAACGTATCCCCTTGATGTTGTTAGGCGGCAGATGCATGCATCTCATCCTTATCATGTTGATTGCTAGTTGCAAGGGGGAAAAAGGAACGGTAAGGAAATAAAGGGAAGCATTGTCTCTAGGTACAAGCGCACTGAACGTCAAATTAACCATGAAATGAATTAAGGAAACACTTGAAAACCTTGTTACCATCTTTCAAAATCAAGGCTGGAGGCTACTTTTTCAAGACTGAGTATCAACTATTTGAAGTCGAGTCCTTAGCTATCACTGTAACAAGGCATATTTTCTGTACGACTGTCAGGTTTTCCAAGTCCTTCTCTTCACTGCTATTTCTAGCATTCCACTCCTAAACCGATGAAACATGGACTCCATCATGTACAAATGATCCTCCTGATGATTGATACTAGTTATCCAAGTTTCCAGCCCTCCATCAATAGATTTGCCTTCACATCGATAGTTTCAGATGGTAACTATTGGCATTGATGGGCTCAGTTGGGCCTGGCCCTGAAATCATCTTAGGTTTTAAGAAAAAGTCTTGTTGCATCGCTCTTCGGTGTAGCAAGTGCGTACTGAGCGCGTGGATTAGCTGCACACTCATACTACTGCGCGTGTGGTGCGCACCAAGGCTCATTGGGCCTCAACACGATTGATGGCACAGGCATGCGGTCAATCCGCGTGCCCAGTGCACACTTGCAACACCGAAGGATGGTATAGCAAATTTTTTCCTAGGTTTCAAACCTTAGGTTTGAACCTGGTCTAATATAACTGCGCCAGGGGGTAGCAGAGCCATCCATCTCCAACCCAACTCAGGTAATTATTTTTAGAAAAAGTTTGTGCATCGCCTCCGGCGCAGAAAATCCTATGTGGGTTGTATCGTTCCTTCTTAATGATCCATATGGATCCTAACGTGATGGAACGAAATAGCAGAGATACGATCTTAAGTTTTGAACGTAACATATATTAATACACATTCAGTCTTTTTTTAAAATTTATGTGCATACCAAAATGTCCTCTCCCTCCAACCTACTTCTACACGCCATCTTGCTTAGATTTTGTTGATAGAAAACTCTTTCTAATTCTAAAATATTCTTCTTGGTGATAATGGTGCCTTGGAGCGAGACTCTAGGGATGAGATTATGGTTCATGAGCTTGGCGATGGCTTTCAGGAGCTTCCATCGGATGCCAAAGTAGCTCTGCATGAGAATGTTGGTTCAGACTAGATTGCCGCCTTGGCGTATCTCGAAGGAATGGGCCCGATGCTGATGACACTGACATTGAGTCCGATGAGTTTCATCTGAAGATTGGTGGTCTTTTTGGGTGTAGTCAGGTTTTATTGATTAATTTTTTTGCATAGGAATGGTGAATTCATTTTTCTCATTTTTTTCCCATAACTTATTCTACTAATCCCAGAAATGTTTATGAAACTACAAATCACTTTAACCGATCACTAGTTGATTTGTTGATTATTATCAATGATTAAATTAGCTATTCAGTGTCCAAGCATGGTCCTAGATGGTTGGTGCCACAAGATGATCTCCTTCCATCTTTGAAAGAGACGCAGGTCTTAAGACTAGCTGTTCCAACTCTAGACCAAAGATATTAAATGGTTCGAATGTGGGGCATGGCAATCGAATATCAAGAACTGAATCACAAATAAATATATTATTCTGAAAGCATTCAGCATTGTATTTAATATAGGACCACCAACTTTCTTAGCACCATTAAAAAAAAAAATCAAAGCCATAAAGTTGTTTATTGCGAACAATTATTGTTTCATAAAATATCTCAATCCTAAACCATAAAAAATCAGATAAACAATCTTAGCGAAATAGCTTGTTTCTTCAAAATTATAAAGAGAAAAATCATAGAGAAATAATCAGTCTATAACTGTTTGACAAAACTATTATAAAGAGTTAATTTAATCTCATATCTATCCATCTCAAGAGTTGCTAGAAGTTCTATTTTTGACACAACCTAGCAAAGGATAGGGGAGCTCAGCAGTCCAATAAATAAACATTATCACACACCAAATCAAATTAGGCTAGAAGATAAAATTTGATACTAAAAATATTTTACTTTCTTTATAGTTCACCTGGACCAAGCAGCAATAAAACAATATTATAGATTACCTAATCATTTGAAAAAAAAATGCTCAATGTTAAAGACTCTTCATAAAAATTATAAATTAAACCGATTCATGAACCTAGATAATAGATTGGTTGGGGAGTATAGACTCCAATAGACATATAGCATCCTATGAGTCAGAGAATAAATCGGAGTAGTCTCCTCACTAGATAAGGGATACAAACTTGGCATAGTAGGGCAACAGTAATGGTGGCCAGCAACATTGTCCCTACCAGCCCAGAGCAATAGTCATAAATAATTCCGACCTTATAATAATACTTGAAATATATATCTTGATCCCAATTATATCATACAGAAATCACAACAATTTGAAGTCATGTAAGAGAGTTCAGAATATTGCTGCCAGTAAACAGGTCAACAAACAAGATGCTTCAACCTAAAGAAATACATCAAATTAAACAAATAAATTGTTGATAAAATACTTTTATAAGTTCATAATTTTTTTGTATATAAACTCTAATTAATTCATATAAACATATAATAAAACTAGTAGCTAGTGGCATCATGAAGTAAAGTATATTGAAAACATTGATCACTAATAGCCTCTAAATATGTTCAAATATCTGTCAAGTTCATTCCTAGGCAGGGAATCATTTGAAGCTATGAACAATGGTTGTTTTGCAAAATTGTCTACCATATTTAACTTATACTAACTAGCTTTGGTACTTGTTGACGTCAAGTCACTTTCCTCGAGCGCAGGGAAAACAGACGTCCTCTTCGCCGGACTCCTGCAAGAAAAGTTCCCGAAGACCGGATGCTCCGATGGGGACCCTCCGACGCTCAAGTTAGTCACTCAGGAACATGCGAGAGTTAACTAGCAGAAAGAAGCTAGGAAACTAGAATTTTTCGGATCCATACTTACAGCGTGAGTGTATGCTTTATACCTGTTCGAAGATACCCCCATTCATTCCCGGAGATTGTTGATTTCAAGTATCTCGCGCCGGTGGTTGTACGTAGTGCATGCCACCATCGGATGTGACAACGCACAGTTGTGGGCAGGTGGTGAACCATACGCTGTAACAGGGTATGGCCATGCACAGTGACAGACAGGTGATGGATCATACACCGTTATGAGGTATGGCCGCGCCCTGCTATGGATGTGTGGCGGATTACGTGAATGTGCCAGGTGGCCCAGAGTGGGCCAGATCATGCATCAAGCACTGTTCATGCAGCCCGAGACCGAGGGGATCTCGGGGGTTGAGATACTGTTCATGAGGCTCGGGAGCTGTGGCTTGAGGCCGAGAGCGAACTCGAGGCCAAGCACTATTCATGCAGCCCGAGACCGAGGGGGTCTCGGGGGTTGAGATACTGTTCATGAGGCCCGGGAGCTGTGGCTTGAGGCCGAGAGCGGAACTCGAGGCCAAGCACTATTCATGCAGCCCAAGACCGAGGGGGTCTCGGGGGTTGAGATACTGTTCATGAGACCTGGGAGCTGTGGCTTGAGGCCGAGAGCGGAACTCGAGGCCAAGCACTGTTCATGTAGCCCGAGACCGAGGGGGTCTTGGGGTTGAGAAGGCCGAAAGGGCCTCCGTCAGTCGCCATTATCGTTTTTTCTGACGGCACTGGATTAGCCATATCATATGCCCCCTCACCCCTGAGGCGAAGCGGGCCCACCCCAGCAAGGCGAAAGGGGTGTTACCTCCCAAGTGGCTGATCCCCGCCCTTGCGAACCGACCCGAACACGTGTCTCTGAGCACTGCAATGACTTTATGCGGGAGTCAAGTGGGGATGTGATAGGGCGGCCACTACCATCCACCCGATCTACGACGATCGTCCTCGAGGCAAGGTTGATCCTCCAAAGTCTGTGCGGAAGGTGGCGTTATCATTACCCATCATAACGATAACGTCAGCGGCGTCTCATCGCTGGCCGAAGGCGGATCATACCATGCGCCAAGCGATCATCGAGGTAGCCCTACCTACGGTGAGAGTCCACATGGCTGACGAGACAAGGCGAGATAATTCGAAATCCAATAAAATCGGGTGGAGGTTGAATCTGGCCATACCGCTCCTGCTTCCATTGTCTTCTTCCCCTGGCTCCCTGACCTTTCGCCTCCTGGCTCTCCCTGCAATCTGAGATTCCGCGCATGCCATTTTCTTCCCAAGGTCAGATCTTTGTCCTTTCCAGACCTTTCTATTTCTTCTTCCAACAATGAGCTCCCAGTCCTGGACTTCGGAGAACGATTCAGAGGATTGTTCTCCTTCTGGGAGGCTTCATGCCTCTCCTTCCTCGCCCCCTTCTCCTTCACCTCCTCTTGAGTGGTCCTCTGATTCAGAGGACCACGTCCCCCTAGCCCGGTGGCGGGCCGCCGGGGAGGCTCCCGCAGGGAGGCGTCCGGTGGCGGCTGGCGTGGCCCCATTGAGGAGACGCCGGGCGGAAGCCGACACCTCCTCACGGGTGGAGGTGGAATCCTCAGAAGGGGTTGCCTCCACGATGACATGTCAGGATTTGGCGAACATCCGGGCCCGTTACCAAATCCCTCGGGATGTTGGGCTCTATCTCCCGACTCCCGACGATAGAATGATCTCCTCTCGACCGGGCCGAGTGGCCATTTACGAGATTTCTCTGAGGGTGGGCCTTCGCATACCCCTTCCTTCTTTTTTATGAACCTTCTCGACTATTACTCCCTGACCCCCTCTCAGCTGGTCCCGAACTCCCTCCGAGTTGTTAGTGCCTTCATCGTCCTCTGCCATCATCTCCACGTTACCCCTAGAGTCTCTCTTTTTCGCTCTTTTTACATCCTTCGAGCTCAGAAGGGTTGGTGGCTGTTTCAGCCCTGACCCGGCCGAGTCCTTAAACTTCTTCTCCCTTCCTCCATTAAGGGGTAGAAATCTGGTTCTTTTTTGCCGATCTTGATCAAGTCAGGCCCCGGTGGGGGACCCCGACCTCCGAGGTAATATGAATTCCACTGTCCACCCTGGTGACAAGGAAGCGTTGGGGTAGCTGTTGGCTACCGACATCCCTTGGTACAACGTGCTTCTAACAGAGGAAAACCTCCAGTCGGCGGGTCTCATTTCCCACCGCGGTAAGTCTCCCTTATACTTAGTCAAAGTCTTCCTACTTCGTCGTTTTCTCTTTTTCTTTTTTTTTTTTACTGAACCCAGCCGATGTTACACAGCTATGAAAATCCCAACCCGCAAACTCGTGAAGGCTGTAGCTAAAAGGAGGGCCCAGGAGGGGCCAAGTGAGGGGCAGCAAGCACCGGCCCCGAAACGCCTGACAGTGCGGGTGCCCGAGCCACCTGCACCACAAGAGCCTCCTGCTGCCCCGGAGATCAACTTGATGGTCGACACTCCGCCCGAAAGGGTAGTGGGCGAGGAGGTAGCGGCAACAGAGCCGGCCGCGGAGGAGCCGGCGATGGTGGAGGAGCCGGCGATGGAGGAGCCAGTGACAACAAAGAACCTGACACCTCCCACGGACCAGTTCCTGCCGATGTAACAAGGAACTGGGGAGAGGGACCGTCAGAAGCCGCAGGTCCATCTCTGTAGTAGACACCAGCAAGCAGCCCCCCGTGCGCCGAATCCAAAACCGCATGGGCTGCAGGAGGGAACGGAGCCAAGCAAAGGCTGCACCGGGACTCCATTCTAGACGACGGACGCTGGGCAGAGTGGCTCATTTCGTCAATCTTCGTACCCGAGGTTCAGGAAGAGCTCAGCCAGTTGAAGGCGGCCACTTTCTTCCGAGAGTCCTACGTGGCCCTGGTTAAGGTAAGTAAACTCGCAGCTTCTCGCTTTCGGATTCCCCCTTTATTCCTCCTTTCTCTTTTTGACATGAGGTCTGACTACAGATTGCAAACTCCTTGGCCGCTACGAGGGAGGTCATCCATGGGGGAAACACCCTCATGCGGGAGGCCCAGAAGGAGGCGGAGGAGGCTCGCGCTCGAGTAGAAGCGGCCGAGAGGGCCTTGGAATCGGCCAGGACCGCCCGGGCCGATGAAATAAGAGCAGCCGAGAGCCGGGCGAAAGTTGAGGCCAACCATCTGTGGGCGGCTCTCAGTCAACTAATGGAGACCGAGAGCGCTGTTGCGGCCCGAGACCTTCATATTTCAGAGTTAGCCGTGACCATCCAGATGGTCGAGAATCAGACGGGCGAGGCCGAAGAGAAGGCAAGGAGGGCCGAGGAGAAGGCGAAAGAGGCCGAGGAAAGGGCAAAGAAAGCTGAAGAGAGGGCAAAGAAAGCTGAGGAGGAGAGAGATCATGCCCTGGAGGCCGAGAGGATAGCGGTGGCATCTCTGGCCGCAGAGAGAGAGGCTCGAGCTACTGAAGTGGAGGCAGTTGTGGTGGCTAGGGCTGCCAGGGTTATTGAAGAGTTTCGGGCGTCCGAGCGCTTTACCGATGAGCTGGCCGAAGCTTCAGCGAAGGTGTACCTTCAAGGGTTCCAGCGTGGAAAGGAAAAGGTCGCTCAAGACATGAACGTTCCACAAGCCCTTGAAGTCAAGCCGGAACATCTTTCCGAGGTCGGCTCATCCGACGACGAGCACGCGCCAGCCGAGCCGTGAGCTTCACATTGTACTTTTTATTTTTACAAGTCCGGCTTGGTCGGCATTTTGTAAGTACTTTTGAGTTAATGAAATATATTCTTTTCTTTGACGACATTTATCTTCATCCTACTGTGTCCTTTCCTCAAGTCATTTGGTTACCGACGTGGGACCCCTAGGGGCTTCGTCGGTACCAAGGAATAATCTTTAATTCATTCTCCAACAACCTCGACTTAGTCTCATAGGACCGAATCCTAGAGTCGGAGAATATGGACTCCCGGCGATCGATGGAGCATCTAACTCGGAAGGCTAGGACTCGAACTTCCAGGGGCTGCTTGCGCATAGCTTTGCCAATGATGCCCTGGACTTCGTGCCTGGCTGGCCCAGGGCTCTTTGTGCCGATAGGGGGTCATGCTTTAGTTGTCGAGAGCCGATGGGACATCGCTCTGCCAGTGGTACACTGGGCTTTGTGCCTACTGGCCTAGGACTTTTTGTGCCGACAAGGGGTCGGGCTTTAGTTGTCGAGAGCCGATGGTACATCGCTCTGCCAGTGGTACACTGGGCTTTGTGCCTGGCTAGCCTAGGGCTTTTTGTGCCGACAGGGGGTCGGGCTTTAGTTGTCGAGAGCTGATGGTACATCGCTCTGCCAGTGGTACACTGGGCTTTGTGCCTGGCTGGCCCAGGGCTTTTTGTGCCGACAGGGGGTCGGGCTTTAGTTGTCGAGAGCCGATGGTACATCGCTCTGCCAGTGGTACACTAGGCTTTGTGCCTGGCTAGCCCAGGGCTTTTTGTGCCGACAGGGGGTCGGGCTTTAGTTGTCGAGAGCCAATGGTACATCGCTCTGCCAGTGGTACACTAGGCTTCGTGCCTGGCTGGCCCAGGGCTTTTTGTGCCGACAGGAGGTCGGGCTTTAGTTATCGAGAGCCGATGGTACATCGCTCTGCCAGTGGTACACTAGGCTTTGTGCCTGGTTGGCCCAGGGCTTTTTGTGCCGACAGGGGGTCGGGCTTTAATTGTCGAGAGCCGATGGTACATCGCTCTGCTAATGGTACACTGGGCTTTATGCCTGGCTGGCCCAGGGCTTTTTGTGCCGACAGGAGGTCGGGCTTTAGTTGTCGAGAGCCAATGGTACATCGCTCTACCAGTGGTACACTGGGCTTCGTGCCTGGCTGCCCAGGGCTTTTTGTGCCGACAGGGGGTTGGGCTTTAGTTGTCGAGAGCTGATGGTACATCGCTCTACCAATGGTACACTGGGCTTTGTGCCTGGCTGGCCCAGGGTTTTTTGTGCCGACAGGGGGTTGGGCTTTAGTTATCGAGAGCCAATGGTATATCGCTCTGCCAGTGGTACATTGGGCTTTGTGCCTGGCTGGCTCAGGGCTTTTTGTGCCGACAGGGGGTCGAGCTTTAGTTGTCGAGAGCCGATGGTACATCACTCTACCAGTGGTACACTGGGCTTTGTGCCTAGCTGGCCCAGGGCTTTTTGTGCCGATAGGGGGTCGAGCTTTAGTTGTCAAAAGCTGATGGTACATCGCTCTGCCAGTGGTACATTGGGCTTCGTGCCTGGCTAATCCAGGGCTTTTTGTGCCGACAGGGGGTTGGGCTTTAGTTGTCAAGAGCCAATGATACATCGCTCTGCCAGTGGTACACTGGGCTTTGTGGCTGGCTGGCCTAGGGCTTTTTGTAGAAAAACTGAGATGCTAGAACTTAAATTCATTGATGTGGAATGAGGGGTGAGAACCCAATAGAATACAAGTATGGTATTTAATGCAAGAAAGAGATGTACTATTGATAGTCGACAGAGATTGTCAGCGTTCCACGTCCGGGGGAGCGGCCTCTCATCCAATTCTTCGACCTTATATGCTCAGTGACGAAGTACTTGGCGATCCGATAGGGCCCCTCCCAGTTCGAAGCTAGCTTGCCTCCTTCCGATGGCCTCAAAATTTTAGCTCGCCGAAGGACCAGGTCTCCTGGCAAGAAGGTCTTAGGGCACACACGGGCGTTGTAATATTTGGCGGCTCGTTGCCGGTAGACCGCCATCCGAAGTCGCGCTCGGTCTCGCACCTCTTCCACCAGGTCGAGGTTGGCTCGTAGCTGGTCGGGTTATCCTCTGCACTGTATGACTCCACTCGAGGGCTCGGGGAACCTATCTCCACCAGGATGACAGCTTCGGACCCGAAGACCAGGCTGAATGGGGTCTCTCCGGTGGGAGCCCGTGGCATTGTGTGGTAGGCCCATAACACATTGTGGAGTTCCTCCACCCACCGCCCCTTGCAATCATCTAGTCGGGTTCTCAGTCCTTGAAGAATGATGCGATTAGTTACCTCGGCCGCCCCGTTGGTTTGAGGATGCCCGACGGAAGTGAATCTCTGATGTATGCCCAGTTCAGAGCAAAATTCTCGGAAGGGCGCGTTGTCAAACTGCCGGCCATTGTCGGTAACCAGAGTGTGTGGTAGTCCGAACCGGCATGTGATAGACTTCCAAAAGAAGGATCTTACCTTACTCTCAGTGATCTTAGCAAGGGCTTCGGCCTCAATCCACTTGGTGAAGTGATCGACGGCCACCAGGAGGAACTTGCGTTGTCCGGAGGCTGAGGGGAATGGTCCCAAGATATCCATACCCCACTGGGCGAAGGGCCAAGGTACCGTCAGGGGGGCCAGCTGGGATGATGGCTATCGCTGAACATTGGCGTGGCGCTGGCAGCTATCACACTTCTTAACAAGCTCGGCCGCATCTTCCCTCATGGTCAGCCAGTAGTACCCCTGTCGTAAGGCCTTGTAAGCTAGGGCCCTGCCCCCCAGGTGACTCCCGCAGATGCCCTCATGGATTTCTCGCAAGATGTAGTCCGCCTCGACTGGTCCGACGCATTTAAGGACCGGGTAAGAAAATGATCTTCGATAAAGCTTCCCGTCCATTATCAGAATTTTGAAGCCCACCGTCTGAGTAGCCTGGCCTCGGCAGGGTCTTCTGGGAGAGTGCCGTCGGCCAAATACCAGACATAGGCATCCATCTAGGAGGGCCCTTGTTCAACCGGTAGTGCCTCATCCACGGCTTTGATGCTCGGGGTCTGCAAGTGCTCCACATACGTTCTTCCCAGGGTCCCATCGGCCGAGGTGGCTAATCGGGATAGCGCATCGGCCCTAGCGTTCTCCGCTCGGGGAATGTAGCTAACGTGGAAGTAAGAGAACCGAGAGGCTTGGGACTGCACTTTGCTCAGATAGCAGGACATGGTCGAGTCTCTGGCTTCGTATTCCCCAGTCACTTGCCCATAAATGAGCTGGGAGTTGGTGAAGGCCCTTAGACACCCCGCACCGAGCTCCTCAGCTAGCCTCATCCCCACCAACAGGGCTTCATACTCCGCTTGGTTATTAGTGGTCGGGAACTGAAACCGAAGGGCGTACTCCACCACCTCTCCCTCGGGGCTCGCAAGGATGAGCCCGGCCCTGCTTCCTTAAGAATTTACTGCTCCATCTACATGCAAGATCCAGTCTTCCTTCCCTGGTTCCTCGATCGAGGAGGATTCCACGGGCACCTCCGAGCACAATTCCTTCGAACATCCCTCGGTCCAAGAATACTCGACCAAGAAATCAGCTAACACTTGAGATTTCATGGCAGACCTTGGTCGAATAGATAGGTCGAACTCGCTCAGCTTGATGGCCCACTTGGCTAACCGACCAGAGGTATCCGGACTGGATAAGATGGTCCGAAGAGGTTGGTCCGTGAGCACCACGATGGAATGAGCTTGGAAGTAGGGTCGGAAGTGCTGGGCAGAGACCACTAGGGCAAAAATGATCTTCTCAGTCTTGGAATATCTGGTCTCAGCATCATGAAGTACTTTGCTGATGTAGTAGACTGACCTCTGTACTCCATCGACATCCATACGCACGAGCACAAAACTGACGGCCTCTGGGGAGGCTGCTAGGTATAGAAAGAGCTCTTCTCTGCCCCTTGGCTTGGACAACAGCGGGGGAGTGGATAGAAAATGCTTCAACTCCTCGAAGGCGTCCTGACACTCTTTTGTCCACTCGAAGCTATTGACCTTGCGCAGTGCCTTAAAGAAGGGCAAGCACCTTTCTGCCGACCTTGACATGAAACGACTCAAGGCCGCGACCCTCCCGGTTAGGCGCTGCACCTCCTTCTTATTAGCTGGGGGCCTCTGTCTAAGATAGCCCGAATCTTGTTAGGATTAGCTTCGATCCCCCATTGGGTCACCATAAAGCCCAAAAATTTGCTTGCTGCCACCCCGAAAGCACATTTGCGGGGGTTTAGCCTCATCCGGTACTGGTGTAGGTTGCTAAAGGTCTCTGCGAGGTCGGTGACGTGGTCAGCAGTACTGGTGCTCTTGGTTAGCATATCGTCCACATACACCTCCATGTTACGCCCGATCTGGTCCTCAAAGACCTTATTCATCAACCTCTGGTAGGTGGCTCCAGCATTCTTCAACTCGAACGGCATCACTTTGTAGTAGTAAATCCCTTTTTCAGTAACAAAGGAGGTGGCTTCTTCATCAGCCGGATTCATCCTGATTTGGTTGTACCCCAAAATGCATCCATAAAATTAAGAGTCTCGTGCCCGGACGTGGCGTCCACTAGCTGGTTGATCCGGGGCAGTGGGAAGCTGTCCTTGGGGCACGCCTTATTGAGATCGGTGAAGTCCATGCACATCCTCTAGCTCCCACTGGCCTTGCGAACCATTACGACATTCGCCAGCCAGTCGGGATAGTGCACCTCACGGATATGACCGGCTGCCAACAGCTTTCACACCTCCTCATCTACGGCCTTCTGCCTGTCAGGAGCGAAGCTCCTCTTCTTTTGTCGAATGGGTTGGCACTCTGGCTTAATATTGAGCTAGTGGGTAATCACTTCCTCCGGAATGCCAGGCATATCGAACGCTGACCAGGCGAAGACATTAGCATTAGCCCGCAAGAAAGCGAGGAGCTGGTCATGGGCCTCCTCCGGGAGCAGGGCTCCGATCCGAATCATCTTCGTTTGGTCCTCCCCAAGAGGGAAAGAAAGCAGGTGCTCGGCCGGCTCTCCTCTCCTTTCTAGATCCCGGGGGTCTAGCGCTTCCGGTGCGGGTGCAGGCTCCACCTCCTGCGGACTGGGGGCCATGTGGTAGCAAAGCGGAGGTGGGTTCTGCTCTCCCCGCATCTCCCCTACTCTCTCCCTGGTGGGAAACCTGACGAGGAGTCGCTTAGTGGATATGACAGCGTCCAAAAGGTTGAGCCCATGCCTCCCGAGGATTGCATTATAGGCGAGGGGCACTCGGACCACCAGGAAGCTCATGAAGACTGTGCTTTGGCGCGGGGCCGCGCCAGCTGTGACGGGAAGAGTGACCTCCCCCTCAACTTTCATGGAGTCTCCAGTGAACCCCATCAAGGGCGTGGCGACAGGCTGGAGCAGGTCGGGTGACAGGTTCATGCGAACAAAAGCATCATAACTCAAAATATCCACCGAACTCCCACTATCAACCAGAATTCTTTTTACAGGGTGCTTAGCAATCGTCATGGACACGATGACGCTATCATCATTTTTATTCACCACCCCCTCTAAGTCCTTTTTAGAAAAAGGAATTACAGAATCTAACTCTTCCTCTGCTCTCATCCTTTTGGGCGGGCCGCCTGCCCCCCAGGAAATCATCGCCATCATTTTCTCGATTGGAGCGTTATCGATCATCGGCGGCGGAGGCGCTGACGGACCAGGAGTATCCGGGTCGTTCCTTCGAACAAACTTTCCCAGATGGTCACGCTGGATAAGATCCTCTATCGCCTTTTTCAACTGGTGGCAATCGTCGGTGTCGTGTCCATGGTCCCGGTGATAGCGGCAGTAAAGGTTCTTGTTGCGGGGGATTTTTGGGTTCATCGGAGGTGGGCGCTGAAAATAAGACTCTCCCTTAATCTCGAGCAAGATGTGTGATATAGGGGCGAGCAGAGGAGTGTAGGGTCCGTCTCTCTGTGCTGGGACTCAAGGACGATTGTCTGGCCGGCG
Organism: Calamus simplicifolius; assembly: GCA_900491605.1. Classification (NCBI taxonomy): domain Eukaryota; kingdom Viridiplantae; phylum Streptophyta; class Magnoliopsida; order Arecales; family Arecaceae; genus Calamus; species Calamus simplicifolius. Next base: position 531,385 of record UESW01004583.1, on the reverse strand, counting down.
GGGAGGTTCGGGCTTCCTGGGTTGAACTTCAACAGGCTCAAGGCGGGTCGACTTCTTGGGGACACCCCCGCTCACCTCGCGCCGGGAGGAATCAGCTTCGTCAGTGCGGATATACTTTTGGGCCCGAGTCAAAAGTTTGGTGTAAGATCCGGACGGCTTCTTGTCAAGGGAGTATGCGAAGCGAGATGGACGGAGCCCTCGCTTCAAGGCCAAGGTGGCCACTGAGTCTTCAAGATTGTAAACCTCCAGGGCTGCCTCCTTGAACCGAGCAACGTAATCCCGCAAGGACTCGCCGCTCTTCTGCTGGACAGCGAAGAGGCTGTCAGCCACCCTAGGAATCTTCCGGCAGGCGTTAAAATGGGCCAAGAAGGCCCTTTCCAGCTGACGGAAAGAATCAATACTCCGCGGCGGCAGATGAGAATACCAAGCCCATGCGGCCTTCTTTAGGGTGGCAGGGAAGGCAATGCACATGAGGGAATCGGTGGCCCCCTGGACTTGCATGAGAACCTTGTAACTTTCTAGGTGGTCCAGGGGATTCGTGGTTCCGTCATATGGGTCCAGCTGGGGAGGCGGAACCGGGTGGAGATGGGCTCTTCCATGATGCGGCGGGATAGCGGTGGCCGGCTGTCATAGTCCGCCTCTGGCAGGTGAGTGATTCGGCGGCTGAGTTCCTCCAACCGCTGGTTATACTCGTCGAGTCGATGCTCGGCTCGGCGGGCTATCCTGCCATTGAAGAACCCCTCCCCCGAGGATTCTGAGGACGAGGAAGGGTGATGACGATGTCGGCGGGGGCGCTCCGCCTCCTTCCCGTGCCGCCGCTCGGGAGAAACACTGGCATGGCGAAAAGACGATCAGGGTTTCTTAGAGGCTCCTCGGTGGAGGGGATTGGGCGAGGCATGACGGTGGCAAGCCTCCGGGACCGGTGATCTCCTCTAGGAGGAATGCTGGCTGGGTTGCACCACCCCCGGAACCGATGGATACGGCTCCGGCTGCCACAGGGCCACCTGTTGATGCTGCAGGCCTTGAACCACCGCCGCCAAGGATTGAACTTGCATGGCCAAAGCGGCAAACCGATCTTCCTGGAGCTGCTGGGGAGTAGGCTCAGGGACACCGATCGGGGGAGCTGAGGGGGAAACCGTCAATAGATCGGCTTCTTGGCGCTGCCCCCCAGCGCAGCTGACAAAGATCCCTTTTGCATGGGTTGTCACCATAGCTCAAGGGCATGGAGAGAGAGGTTGCAGATTGCCGGTTCGATGTTTTTCTCTTCACCCCCCTTCCTGGCACGCCAATCTGTTGACGCCAAGTCACTTTCCTCGAGCGCAGGGGAAACAGACGTCCTCTTCGCCGGACTCCTGCAAGAAAAGTCCCCGGAGACCGGATGCTCCGGTGGGGACCCTTCGACGCTCAAGTTAGTCACTCAGGAACAGGCAAGAGTTAACTAGCAGAAAGAAGCTAGGAAACTAGAGTTTTTCGGATCCATACTTACAGCGTGAGCGTATGCTTTTATACCTGTTCGAAGATACCCCCATTCATTCCTGGAGATTGTTGATTTCAAGGTGCCCCGTTCAATAACGGACAAAAGATGAGGCTGACAGTGAGTGATCGTACTATCGTCGTACATGCCGGAGGTATCCTGCGTCACCTGCCAGTGCGGCCTCACAGGTGTCTCGCGCCGGTGGTTGTACGTAGTGCGCACCACCACCGGATGTGACCACGCACAGTTGTGGGCAGGTGGTAAACCGTATGCTGTAACGGGGTATGGCCATGCATAGTAACAGACAGGTGATGGACCATACGCCGTTATGAGGTATGGCCGCGCCCTGCTATGGATGTGTGGCGGATTACGTGAATGTGCCAGGTGGCCCAGAGTGGGCCGGATGATGCATCAAGCACTGTTCATGCAGCTCTAAACCGAAGGGGTCTCGGGGGTTGAGATACTGTTCATGAAGCCCGGGAGCTGTGGATTGAGGCCAAGAACAGAACTCGAGGCCAAGCACTATTCATGCCGCCCGAGACCGAGGGGGTTTTGGGGGTTGAGATACTGTTCATAAGGCCCGGGAGCTGTGGCTTGAGGCTGAGAGCGAAACTCGAGGCCAAGCACTGTTCATGCAGCCCGAGACCAAGGGGGTCTTGGGAGTTGAGATACTGTTCATGAGGCCCGGGAGCTGTGGCTTGAGGCCGAGACCGAAACTCGAGGCCAAGCACTGTTCATGCAGCCCGAGACCGAGGGGGTCTCAGGGGTTGAGATACTGTTCATGAGGCCCGGGAGCTATGGCTTGAGGCCGAGAGCGGAACTCGAGGCCAAGCACTGTTCATGCAGCCCGAGACCGAGAGGGTCTCGGGGGTTGAGATACTGTTCATGAGGCCCGGGAGCTGTGGCTTGAGGCCGAGAGCAGAACTCGAGGCCAAGCACTGTTTATGTAGCCCGAGACCAAGGGGGTCTCGGGGGTTGAGGAGACCGAGAGGGCCTCCGTCAGTCGCCGTTATCGTTTATTCTGACGGTGCTAGATCAGCCATATCAGTACTTAAATCCTTTAATTTCTTATCATGATAACCTATAGAATGTAGTCCAATACTAACTGTTAGACACCCAATACAATCCCAAGACCTCTAGACCAAAAGAAAAAGGACTAAATTTATTATTCCCACAAATCAGCTAGATGCAGAGAAAATTTGCTATAAAAAAAACTGGTCTCAGATTGAAATTTTAAGGTTGTGTTTGATATGATGGATAAGGAAAGATATTCCCTGGATATCCCTCCTTATCCCCAAATGCTATAGCTACAGGGGATAGTGCTGAAAAAGTTTAATCAGAGGGGATAACCCATGTTTAACCATGGGTTATCCCCTGAATTTATTCCCTAGGGAACCCAGGAATAACTAAAGTTATCCCTTGATAGCAGAGTGGTAATTTTAAAAAGGTGCTTATCCTCTCAGCTATTCCCTCGATAAATGTTATCCTGTACACTTATTCAGGGATAGCCAAAAAGCTATCAAATACAGGAAAAAATACTGTTTGCTCTCTTATTTATCTTGAGTTACAATAAAAAAAATCTAAGATTAGCCGACAAAATTATATTTCCGGTCAAACCGGCCCTTCAGCCTGGTTGCACCGAAACAGATTCAACAATCATAATAAAAAATTCAAAATTTTTTTTAAAAAAAAAAGACTTCAAATTCACATTTCCTTTTATTTCTCATTCTCATTCTAAATTTCTGAGGATGAGTCTAATCGCCACCTCCTCTCTTTCTCATTGCACCCTCTTGGCTTCGATCGCTAGTAATTCACCCCCTCTGTGCAGCGTTACCTTGTCTCTGTCACATATCTAAACTCAAAACTCTGTGCATGTAATCTGAGTACGGTTTTACTCGCAAGTTTTCCAAAGCATGTCTGGCTTCTATTTCACTCGCCACCGCTTGTAAAAGTTTATGAGATAGGACTGTAGCAGTTATTGGATCGATCACTGCACAATTTTTTTCTGAAAAAAATAGAAAAAATTATCAGATAGCAGTTCATTAATGCGGGGGTCCACGCAGCCGCACTTTTGGAAGGAAGGCAAGCCCAAGGAAGAAGCAACCTCATGTGGAGGTGCAATGCATGCGATACCATACAAACACATGCGGTTGAATACAAAACTGAGCTAACTCAGAAGGCAGGCTCAGCTTTTTCTTCCTTTTCCAAGAACTCTCCAGTTTTGGAGCATTGCCTTCAATGCGGTGCTCCCTACTTTCCTTTTCATTTGTATTTCTCCACCGTATTATAAACTCTCTGATCATATGTTAGTGGCCAAAGCGTGTGTGTGTGTGTGTGGCGTGTGGGGGGGGGGGGGGGGGGGGGGGGGGGGAGAGAGAGAGAGAGAGAGAGAGATTGTCTTAATCCTCTTTCCAAGGATCAAACAAAGACTCAGAGAGCTCCAGTTTGTCTGAACTCTGAACACCAAGCCGTCTCATGGACCCATGTCATTGAAGTCGAGCAGTGGTGTTGGATGGCCTTATTCAAGTAAATAAGCATTTCCTTGTTACTGACTGCCCCCATTAAATCTGTCAGAGATCTCCCCACTAGATTTTGCTGACATCACCTTGTCCTCTTCTTCCTTCCCAATATTGCATTCCTCCTACAGTAAAAAAAAAAAAAAAAAGGGTGGGGGGATGGGAGGGGGATGCAGTTCGCTCTCTCTCTCTCTCTCTCTCTCTCTCTGGTAATTGTTTTCTTCCTTGAGACAAAAGGGTTAGCTTAAAGACATGGTACCTTTTGTGTGAGGTGAGGCTGAGAACAGCTGCCAAGAACAGGAGGACTGCACAGAGATTTCAGATATTTTTGTTGCCTCTATCATTGCAGAGTAGAGCAGATGGAGACGGGGAAGGCAAATGAGATCAGGAGAGAGAGAAGAGGGTCCCCAAAAGCCTGCACAAAGGGGTGAGGCTTCCTTTTACCCCTCATGTGGCTCCGGTTCTCCCATCTCCTCCTCCCTCTCCCTCCCTTTTTCTTTTCTTTGCTCTTAATTGCATGGCCTCGGTTGATGGGCCCTGTACCTCCTCTGTTTTTACCGGGTTTTTAAACAGTAAACAAGAAGCCAAAAAAAAAAAAAAAAAAACAGAGCTTATTTTTGTTGGATTGTGGGCTGGGGTGCAGTGAGAAAGCCCGCAAAAATTTGGGCTCGCAATTTGTGAGTGAAAAAGAATCGTACAACCAGTTTTGGTTCCTCATGTGGTTCCTGTTACCATCGGACAGGGATGGGAGAGAGGATGGTTGCTATTCTGTCGAGCATTGAATCCCATCCGTAGGGTGGACTGAGAACCCATGACTTCATTGATGGGTTGTGAGTCTACCACTTTGGCTTCTGTTTATGCGCATTTTATGCCTTCATATCAATCGTTTTGGCTTGTTTTCTCAACTGTGATCAATCATAGGGTGGAAAAAAAACCCATGGATATTTAGGTGTTCAAGGTCTCGTGCTTTTGTCCTTTGGGTATGTACTATGAAGGCAGATAACCCCACTTCTCCAATCAATCTGAGAGAATCCTACTTAGTGTAGCCATAGCCTTTGGCGTTATGCTCTTAGAACAGGGGAAGGGCATAATTCTCCTTGAGCTCTGGGGCCCATTATTTTGCTGCTGCTGCTGAGTGAAAACCCCATTCCCTGATCACTCACAAACAAACACAAACTTCTAGTGGCTTTAGATGGGTAAGTTTTGAAAATGATAGATGCCTGGTAAACTCTGTGCCCCATTGTTTTCTTGCTTGCCCTTGGATATTGAGAAATCCTTCTCTTGTTGGCAGTTTATAAGGAAATGAACCGCTTTCTTCTTTTGGCTGTAGAAGAGAATATTTCTCTTTGTTATTCTGGACAAGAAGGTGGTGGGATGTCAATCTTTCATTCGGCTAATAAGATCCATTGTTCTGGTTTTGGTTCAGGTTCTGGGAAGGAGACCACATGTGGCTATTTATTTGGTGCTTAGTGGTTTTTGCACTTCCATGCACACTGGGGAGGTTGGTTTCTGAGAAGCTCTGTCTGTTCACTTGTAATTGCATTCTTATCCCTTTATTTATTTATTTTTTGTGGCTTCTGTTAGTGTTCTTGAGAATGGGTTGGAGTTTCTGAATTGCATGATGGGAGAAGCGTTCACTCTAGCGTCTAATAGTTTCTGCTGTGAATGAAGCTTTTTATTCTTCATTGTCAACTTTTTAATACCTATTATAAATTCAAGCCAACCAGTTCGAAACTAATGTTTCTGTTCATGGATCAAGCTGTTTCCTTCCTTTGCCCTTTTTTCCCCTTAACATTTTCTTTGAAATTGACTTGGAGTTGAATGATAAGGATTTGGGATCAGATGCCAAGGAATGCCAATCTTGTAATATGATTATATTGGGTTAATTCTTTCTTCCACTTGATCTCAGTCTCGATCCATAATTTGCTTACGAATGTTGTGCGTCTTCGTTCTTCTTTCATGTTAGCTCAAAAATGTGTAACTTAATATCTGAAACTGATCTAAACTTTACTTTGATTTCTTCTTAGATACGTTCATTGTTCTGATTAGCTCGAGCTTTTGATCTCTCAGGTCTGTCTGCATGTTAATGGAATTTCGAAGGATAGGAGTCGGAATATTCATGTTGCTGGTAAAATACATGTAATCTTCCAGTGAGTTCTTAATTATCTCTAAGTGCATAATGGATGTGAATGGGGGTTGTCCATGCATCGCACGACTTGCTTGAATCATTGCTCTTTAGCTTTTTGACAAGTATGATCAAACACATCAGAAAAATTTGTCTCCTACCACTTCTTTAAGTAAGAAGCAAATGCCATATCTTCTCTCTTTTATTTGAAGCCAGGCTTCCTACTTACCTGCTTCTGGTTCTTGGAAAGACTGCAACAAAGTAACCTTCTCTGCTGCTAGTTTCCTTCAGATGCATCTATAACTTCGACAGTGATGTGATTAGGATGCTATAGTTGGTAAGTAATACTGCTGAAGTTGATTTGGATATTGATAATGAACTGGTGACAGTGGCTGTTGATTAACTAAATCTTTGCCGGAGATGAAGAGATGTCTGGACTGTCTTCAAGAAGTTTCATGACTCGCTTCAGTTTTTGACAGCCTGCTATGATGGAGAATGATGCATTTGATGCCTCGCTGTCCTTACCAAATCATAATGAAATGGTTGTTGAATCAGCTTCCCTGCATATGCTTACAGGTCCATTCATTCAGCCAAGCATACTAGGTAACAACAACCATAGACAAATAGTAGCTGGTGATCCATTGCTTTCCACATTTCAAGAAGAAGCGATGAACAATCTTTGTGTAGCAAGTAATGGTGATATGGTCAATGACAATGTGTCATATTCCAGAAATATACCTCATGCTGGAAATATTTCTTATGATGGTTCCATTGGAAATACCGACTTGAGGGAGCACTTCATGGGAACTTCATTATCTGCCACTTCACTTGCCAACCTTTTGTCTGCCACCACATGTTTGAATGAAAATCTTATCAGTACCAGTTCTGCGTCAGCTTCCTCATTGCCATCTGAAGAGACGAGAACTATTTCCTGTGATAGCCGCAATACTATAAATTCATCAGTTACAGCTTCAGTAAATTGTGAATTTGGGCCACAAGATGACACAGGCCTTTTGACATCCAAAAAGGTTGCCTGTTTAAATGGGCAATTTAATTGTCCATGGAATTATGATCAGGTTTTAGGTCATGAGGTGCCTTCAGGTAAAACATTTACCTCAGTTCCTGCATCTTATCATGTATTAGGAAGTTCAGAGCCTGGCTGGATCTTTGATAGGTCTAGTTTGGATTTTTCTCATCCATTCAATGACTGTGTGCCGAGTAATGAGCTGTCTCTGAGTCTTGGCTCCAGCCAGCCTTCCATTATCAGCATGCCTAATGCCCCAGACCAGTCTTCTGAGGCAAGCTGCTCTGGCATTACTCAAGCTACGTCAAACAATAATGGATACCCTGTTTCTACTGAATTGCCAGACTGCTCTCATGCTTTCCGAAATTCTTCCTACAATGTTGGGTTGGGAATGGGAGTCAGATTGGGGCAGTCATTTCCTAACGATGAGAAGTTTTCTCTATACCATGGCTCTTCTAGTCCAGTTTGGTTTTCTCATGTGATATCAGGATCAAAATATCTCCATGTGACCCAACAAATACTTGCTGAAGTTGCCACCCATGCTGTTGCAGATTGGAATGAGATGAATGGTGACTCTCTTGGTGGTATTGAGGGGGAGGAAAAGATGTCTTTTCCTTCAAGTTGCTCTAATATGCGAGGCCTTGCAATATCAGGATCTGATGAGTTTCCACATACTTCTGGAGAACTTAAATCTCGGGGCCATGCTGATGGCCATAAATGTCTAGAAATTTATGCAAAGAAAACTGAGCTAATAACAATGCTTCAGTTGGTATGTCGAACTTCTTTACCATGCTTTATATGATTGCACACAATTTAGCTAGAGTATTGCTCAAGATTTTTTACTTTGCTATTTGTCCTAGCTTGTTAGTGATCGCTAATACTTTGTCAGGTGTTAAAGCGCTTAAATTATCAGTGGATTCTGGTTCCTATTTTTAAAATCATGTGTTGGATTTGTTACTATTCTAACTCCATATGAATAAAGTGCCATCCTTTTGTTTCTTATGTTGGTGAAATGTTTGCTTCCAAACTAATATTGATTCATTTCATGAAGTATTTTTGCTCTCTTATTCAAGTTTTGGGGGGGTTTTGATTCTGTAAGAATAATGTAGACGTGATTTTTCGCTAGCCAAAACAAGTCTTTTGTTTAGACCATCTGATAGAACTTTCAGAAACCAAAAAACATATAACCAGCGATTGTTCAAGGAGTTTTCTTCTCATAATCATATTTGCTCTGCTGGTTGTCATCCATACCAAGAAATGTAGGCTAGAAGTATTAACATTCAGGTGATAAAATCAGACTGAAATGGTATCTCCAGTTTTCATTCATGGTAACTTATGATCAGTTGCTCTCTGATATCAATCCTCCTAATCGATGCTGCATTTCTAATTGTAAGGCATCTTCAAGCCACATAGGAGCCTGCCATGTATTTCTTCTTCTTCTTCTTTTTTGCTTGTGGGGTCGGTGGTTATGCAGTTTAAGTTGATGCAACTAGGAAGAAGCCTTCCAAGCTCTGTAGATGAGAAAAGACTTTATGAGGCATGGTTTAATGTGAGTAACTGGATTCATCTTTGTGCCATGAAAAGTCAAAAAGCCAAGTAAAGCATAGTCTCAGATCTGTAACATAGCATGTGCAACTGAGAAATAAGAAGAAACTATGAAAGAAAGAAAGAAAGAAAGAAAGAAAAAGCGCGTAAAATGTTCATATTCTAGATTGCACAGATCGAAGCATTTCTTTAGTGCACTTGTGCTACTTCTTTCTCATTATTTCAATCAGATATCTCATTGAATTTTTCTTTCCCTTAATTAATTCATCATGGTCCACATCTTGAATCATAGGTTGACCAAAGATATAACCAGTGCATGGACCAGATCCATAAGGTCATATCTGCATTCAGCAGTGCAACCGAGTCCAGCACTTCTCACATGCATGCACGCTTTGCTCTTCGTTCAATTTCTGCCCTCTATAAAAACTTGAGGAAGAGAATTACAAGTCAGATTCTTACGATCACCCAGCAACCACCTATAAACGATGAATGCATAAGAGAGAAGGAGAGAAGCCTTGAGTCCTCATTGATCCAAAAACAATGGGCATTGCAGCAGCTGAGGAGGAGCAATAGTCAGCAATCTTGGAGACCTCAAAGGGGCTTGCCTGAAAAATCCGTGTCAGTGCTACGTGCATGGATGTTTCAGAACTTTCTGCACCCGTGAGTAGTATATATCACTTGGTGGTCTCCAACAGAAGGCTTTTCATGACAAAAGACAATATATTTGATTTCTGCATCTCTTTTGATGATGACTTCAGGTACCCAAAAGACAATGAGAAGCATTTGCTTGCGATTAAAAGTGGTTGACAAGGAGCCAGGTACTTGAAATCTTTGCTCGCATCATCATATTTTAGATTGGGCATCTTGTTCCTGTTCTAGCATTGCACATTGGCAGCAAGTCTGATGATGTTGGGTGGATAAGAATGTAACTCTAATATATTCTTTTACTCATTATCCTATTCCATTTTGCAATATCAGGTGTCCAATTGGTTTATAAATGCCCGAGTTCGTCTGTGGAAACCGATGATAGAGGAAATGCACTCTGAACTTAACAAGAAGAATCAAACTGAAGGATCAGGTGGTGAAAGCAGAAGCCATGGAAATGTTGGCAGTCAGAGGTTTCAAAAGAATTGAGGTGCCTAAATCTTGTCTGCAACTAATCAGGAAGATATTCTATGGCAACTCATCTGATCTCAAATGTAAGCCTGTCATTAATCTACCTCTATTTTGTCTGCTTAGATCTATGCAATCACTTGAGTTTGGTCTGCATTATGATCCTTAAAGTTAGGTGTTTTGGTCGACCATCGGAATTTGGTCGTTCACCGCAATTTATGTAATGAGCTAAATGCCTAACGATTCTTCCTTGGTGCAACCTGAATGTTAGTACAGGCATGCAATTTGAAGAGTCCCACCAGAAAAGAAGGTATTGATGATTAACATGTTTAGCAATGCCATGGAATGTGCAATGCATTGTCAACAACTCTTAAAACAGGTTTATTTTGCAATGCATGAGCTTTGGGCCGTTGGCTTGGCATCCAAGTTGGCATTTGACATAGGGTTGGATTGCCCTTCATCATAAGATAGCCTATTTTGAGGTTCCAGGTTGTAAAGGGCGCTTGTAGTGTGCTGATATAGTCTATTGTGATCAAATTTGTGAACAAGATAAGAATTTTCTTTCAACTTGTTGTTTTCACTCTCACCCTTGAAGCAAAACCATGAGGAGCCGATCGCATCTACGTTATATGAATTGTACGTTAGTTTAATGAAGCCTTGTCGATGTTTCTTATCCTTCTTTGTTCCCTTGGAAACATTTGTTTGGTTGATGTTTTGATTCATGAGACATCTGAAGAGACTGACCTCTGTCTTAGCCGTTTACCAGCTATAAATTGAACGATGGCAAATCATTGGCATTTTGACTTCTATATATATATATATATATATATATATAGAGAGAGAGAGAGAGAGAGAGAGAGAGAGAGAGAGAGAGCATGCATTGCATCTTGCTATATTCAGGTGTAGTCATGTCCAAAATTTGCTTATTTTCTTCACCTTTGAACCTACATGAATCCTAAAGTTACCCATCTTTTTCATCTTTGAAATTTGTAAATTGCGTGGATTGAAGAGCCAGATAGGTCATTAGATTTAGACTTATTACATTTCAATATAGCTAAATCTTTATATATATATATATATATAATTCAAATTTTTGAGCCTCTTTAGTCATTAAAATGTTTTTTGCTATTTGTGGGGGAAGGTGGAGGAGCATTTTTATCCTTTTTCATTGGGTCTGACATGCCAGACACATGCTGCGGTTACGAAGCCATCATGTGGGCAGCCTAGTCGGCTTCGTGTGTTGGGCCTAGCATGTGTTGGGCCTAGCACGCCTACTGAGCCAACAAGTTAGTACTGGGCATATTCAAAAGAAAATGACTTTGTACCTTGCTTTTGGTGCACTAACACATGCATCGAGAGCAATCATTAGACAGTTCAATAGGCCATGGCACGCCTTGCATATGTACCCGCATGGGTGCATGGGTAATGAGTACGTCTGATGCTGTTTTTTATGCACCAAAAGCGATGCACAAACAGAAACACTTTTCCAATTCAAAAATGGACCATGGGCTGTTATGCTGGCACGGCCCAGGCCTTGGGGGCACCTCAGTGCGGTTCATCAAGTAGGCTATGCATGCTAGGCTTGAGCTGGCCCAATCCGTTTGACACCTCCATTGATAAATGATACTATTTTTTCACTGTGGCCAGATATTAGTAGGAAGGTTAAAAATGTAGGGGATTAAAATAGGCGAGGAGGCAATAAGGGATTACCTGTTGTGCATTTTCTAATTCTTTTAAAAAATTAGTTCTTAATTCCATTCATTTAAAACCATCATTCAATCTTTTCAAGCTTTTATTCAGTGCCTTATATCGTTGGTCTTTCCATAATCTATGGCACCATTCACGTAGCCTCCCTCTCTAGCCGTACCTTTGTTCTGCCTTAAAGTCATTGGTTCAATTCCGTCATCAAATAAGTTGTGTCGTAAAAGGGCCATGGAGACGTCGCAGGCGCGTGGTAAGGGATAAGGGTGGTGGCTGATCTAGAACTTAGAAGCTAGCAACTGCGTTCAACCTGGGCTGACCTTAGACCTGCGCTCGCTGGGATATACTTCGATGTTTTTCTTCCAAAGACATATCAAAATTATGTAGCCTTAAAACTTTAAGTATAAATTAATTGATAATAGATGAATATGAGTTACAAACTTTTAATTTTTTTTATTGATATGAAATTATTTTGAAGTATTATAATTTTTTTCTTTATTAAATATCAAAGTTCTCATCGTATGCTACAAATTAATTAGAATCTACTTTGAGCAAGATTGTTAGTACTATCGAGTTGTAGTATTTCAAAAATCTCTGTCAAATAAAAGAAAAAAAAACCGAAGAGCTTTGAGCATTATAAATAGTATCAAAATCGATTCAAATGTACGAATATTGGTTGACAGAAAAAAATACCGTAATGAGATGATAGTAAAAAAGAGTTTTACCATGATATAAAGCTACTTCGATAGCACTAATAACCATGATTGAGATAAATTTTAACTAGCTTGTATCATACAAAGATGACATCGTCATCTGATAGAGAAAAGAAAATTATAGTATCTTAAAATTAGTTCTACATTGGATATAAAAAAGATTATAATTTTATATATTAATAGATTAATTCGACTGCAATGTTATAAATGATATACGAATTGATGGTGAGAAAAAAAAAACTTATGAGGGGGTTTATAGAGTGTCTATGTTAAACAGAAAACAACGAGGATTTGGCCTTCGCGATGCAACCGAATGCTTAGAGATATATAAACCCCCATTTCCATGGGCAACCCTTTGTGCCATCCAGAGAAGTCATTACATTCGTACATAAAATGTAGCAGTCTTTCTTGTTTTTCCTCCAAAACGAAAAAATGGGGTTTCTTTTTTTTTTTTTGTTACAGGCGGGCGATCACACCACTCTGGCGCGAGTCAAACCCGAAATATCGGAGTACAAAATTTGATGTAAAATAACAGGACAAGGAACACCAACATGCCAATCCCACTGACCGGGATGGCTAGCAACAAAAGATGCAACCCAATCGGCCGCAGTATTGGCTTCCCTATAATGTGTCGAATTACTAAGGCAGTAGTAGCCTGGAGGGAGACTCTAATATCTCTAATCAGAGGATTGAGAATAGAAGAAGAAATCTCGTTCTGCCTTATCCACCTGATAATCGTAAGAGAGTCTCCCTCAATGATCAACCTGCGATATCCCAACTGTCGTACAACATGAGTGATACCCTTCCAGGCAGCCTGGAGCTCCGCCATAGGCACCGAAATATCAACAGAACTATGACCACCAGCCGCAAGTAACTGTCCCTCCGGCCCACAAATGACAAATCCAGAACCAGCAGTAAGATTAGAAACAGAACCATCAAAGTTCACTTTAACGTAACCCGGGGGTGGGGGTTCCCAACAGACAAAGACCGTAGAACGGAGCGCTGCCGAAGCAGCAGGGAGTCCCAGTGACCAGGCCCATCAATGTGAATACCATGATGATAGTGAGTGTACTCGCGGGCATGAAAGAGAGCACGGCGGATGACCACCTGCGGTGAGGCTGTCTCCTCAGCAAAAACAATATGGTTCCGAGACAGCCAAATATGATAAGCCACATAGGCAAATAAATACCCCGAAAGCAGGACCACATGAGAATCCTGCCGGATAGCATGCAAAAAAGAAAGCCGGGTAGGACCATCTTTCAGCAACCAAGGGGTAAACTGGGTTAATTGCCAAATCTGAGCCGCACGAGAACACATGAAGATGACATGATCAACCGATTCATTGTGCATCCCACATATCGGACAGAGCGGCAATATAGAAAGACCCCGACTGGCCAGTAGGGAGCAGATAGGTAGGCGATCCCATCTAAGCTTCCACAAAAGAGCTGGACCCTAGGATGAACAGGCAAACGCCAAATCCAAGCAACATCGCAAAGGCCCAAGGTCGGAGGTCGGAGACGAGTAATCAGATCCCTAGTGGGAGCGTAAGGAAGATAGGAACGACGCCATAGTCTAATATCCGGGCCTGCAGAAATGGGAAGAGGCATGGCAAGGATCCTTTGTGCCAGCTCAGTCCCACATAGCTGATGGACCATAGAGGCATTCCAACCAGCATTCCCTGGCTGATCAAAGCAGAAACATGCAGAGGGGGATCAACTTCAGAACTAAAGAAAGTCGGCCATCGAGATAGAGGGAGATCAGCTATCCATGTATCCTGAAAGACATCAACTGAAGTCCCATCCCCAATCATACAGTGGATATCATCCGTAACAGTAGGAGCAGCCCGGCAGATCGCACGCCAGAAGGAGCAGCCCCGGAGGAAGCTGAGAGTCGAACTAGAAGACCATCCGCCATATCTGCCACGCATGACGGAACTCCAGAAACAATGAGGGTCCAACAGAAATCTGGAAGCATGCCTCGCTAGAATAGCCTCGCACGGAGCACCAAGGACTGAATCCCAAGACCCCCCTCAGAAATAGGCAAACAAACAGTGTCCCAGGCTAAAAGATGGAGACCATGGCCTCCCTGCATGGACGCCCAGAGAAAGTCCCGAATACGTCTCTCTATCCGTCGGAGACAGGTGGTCAGGATCATAGTATTGGATAACAATAGAGAGGTAGCGAAGTGAGAACAGATTAGATCAAGGTAATGCGCCCTATCATAGAAAGACCTGAAACCTGCCACCGGTCCAACCGAGCAGTAATCCAACGATCCAGGTCTTCAAAATCCTGTTGATGAGGCCGTCGGCCCGAAATAGGAATACCAAGGTAACTCAGACGATCAGAGAAAGTGGAAATCCCTAACACCTGAGAAATGGTAGCACGACAACGGGGAGATGTCGAAGGGCTGAAGCAGAGAATAGATTTCTGCAGGTTAACCCGCTGCCCCGAATTCCAACAGTAAGCCTGAATGATAGCAGAACAAGTGGCTGCATTCGGAGCAGAAGCTGGGCTAAGCAATATGCAGTCATCAGCAAAGAGAAGGTGGGTGAGAGGAGGTCCGTGGGGCCCAGGCAGATAAGGTATCAGAAGAGACGACCCAACCGCTTGATGAAGAGCACGAGACAGATCATCAGCACACAGCACAAAAAGGAATGGAGAGAGAGGGCATCCCTGTCGAGACCAACAACAGAGGGAAAAAACTCCGTCGGACTGCCATTAATAATAATAGAAAATGTGGGCCCTTGAACACAAGCCATAACCCATTCGATGAAGAGATCAGCAAACCCAAACATCCGCAACGTATGTCGAAGAAATATCCAACTCATCCTATCATAAGCTCTCTCCATGTCTAACTGAGCAGCCATAAGAGGCTGACGACTAGTGGCATGTTGGAGGTCATGCATGAACTCCTGGGCAATAAGAGCATTATCAATGATATGCGCCCACGAATGAAAGCTCCCTGCTCTGGAGAAATAAGTCGGGGAATCACCCCTGCAGCCGAGTAACCAAGATACGAGTGCAGACTTTATACAGAGTGGTGCACAAACTGATCGGCCTAAAGTGCTGGGGGAGCAGGGCATTAGCTCTCTTGGGAACGAGAGCAATAAAGGTCCTCTGCCAGTCTGAAGGAATACTACGGGAAGAAAAAACTTGCTGAATGGCCAAGATAACGTCCTACCCAACTATATCCCAATAGTAGTGGAAGAAGAAAGGCGGAAAGCCATCTGGACCAGGAGCTTTGTCAGGTCCCAAAGCCCACACCGCAGCACGAATATCCTCCGCCAGGACTTCTCGAATCAAAAGACCATTCTCATTCTCAGAAACCCTGGTGGCCTGGATAGCTGTAATAGTAGGAGAGTCAGAGGCAGACACATCCGACCAGCGAGACTGAAAGAAATGGAGAAGTTGCTCGCGAATAGCTCCTTCTTCTTCAAGGATATTACCATCCATATCACTAATACACCGAATTCGATTGGTAGCCCGCCGAGCCACAGCGGCCTGGTGAAAGAACCTGGTATTCCGATCACCTTCCAGAATCCACTGCACCGGGACCGCTGACGCCAATAAATCTCCTGCTGACTGAGCAAGGAATGATGCAAAGCCAAACAACTCCTAAGAGACTGAGATCAGAGTCAGATAAAAGACCCTCTGCATCCTCCTTCGCCTGAAGGGTAGAAATATCAGCTTCCACAGCCTGGACTTGCTGCAAAAGATTCCCAACATCCCATCTATGCCACCCTAGGAGCCTACGCTTAGTAAGCTCTAAGCGACGAGATAGACGATAAGTAGAATTCCCTCTGACTGGCATACGCCATACCTGACCAATTAAGGACCGAGTCGAAGGATAACATGACCAAAACTGCTCAAATTGAAAAGGCCCCCGCCTATGAGAAGACACCTCAGTAGAGATGAGAAGGGGACAATGGTCCGACGCTATTCGAGGGAGATGAGAGGTAGTAGCACAGGAGAAAGACTGCATCCACGATGAGGAAGCCAAAGCCCGATCCAACTGCTCCCACACCCGAGCAGACCCACCCCGATTATCGCACCAAGTAAACTGTGGCCCTGAGAAGCCCAGATCAAAGAGACCAGCTGTGGATATAAAGGAGCGGAACTCAATAGAGCTTGGAGAATCAACAAATCGACGTCCACCACGCTTTTTAGAAGCATCCACAATACAATTGAAATCACCAGCGACGAGAGAGGGGAGGCCCTGGCCTAACAAAGTAAGAATCTTCGACCAGAGACCACGTCGCTGGCGAAAGTCAGTACTAGCATAGACACCCAGAAGAAGCCAAGGAGGAGTAATTCCATCCGAAATAACCAGGGCCACCTGCTGATGATTGTGGTGAAAATCATCAACACGGAGAGCAGGGTTCTTCCAAAGAGCCATAATGCCTCCAGAGAGACTGTTGGCTTCCACAGCATAGGAAGACCAATTACGGGAGACACGCCAGCGGAACTTCTGAAGACTATGTCCCGACAACGGGTTTCTAACAAAATACATGTATCAAAATGATGAATCTGCAAAAGCCTACCAAAGGAGGACTGAAAGGATGGTTTCAGTGCTCCTCGAACATTCCAAAAAAGGATCTTCATAATAAAAAGAAACAAGACAGCCTTAGGCCCCACCCTGGGCCCCTGACATAACCATGTCAGAACTGACTCCCGAATCAGGATTCTGAACCTGGCCTCCCTGATCAGGCAACAGACACTCTTGCTGGTCAAGGAGAGGTTGCTGAACTGACTCTATAGGAGCAACACCACACTGATCCTTAGGAAGAGATCCGACTTCTCGAAGGACAGAGGGAGAAATAGCCAAGGCATCTTTCAAAGCTGATACAGCTCTCTCATGATCATCTTTACCTTGAGGAGGGCCAGATGCCAGAGGAGGATCATTTACCACTGATGGGATTTTTCCTAAGGAAGGCACCCGGCCCTTTCCTTTCGGAGCCTTAAGACATTCTAGGCCCATTGGAGTCTATAGCCCGGGCCTGTTTCAGGGAGGCTGGATTGGCATCCTCCAGACTCTTGGAACAACCTGCCCAGCGATCCGATCCAAGAAGCGAAAAAGGATTCTCAATCACTTTCCATCCCGCAGTCAGCTGAGACCCTAAATGTGAAGAAGGATCAGCACTCTGAGACTTAGAGTGAGTCACAGTTGGAGCATCAGAGATCTTGGCATTGAAATGGAACATTGTCTCAGGGGAACAATGCTTCTCAACCTGAATTGCAGTGGAAATAGAAGACCTTCTACCCTTGGAGGCCTTCTGAACTTTGGAATTGGGAGCAGCAGGCTGAGAACCCCCAGAAGAAGCTTCAGGAGATAAAGGCTCCAATGCTTTAGAAGGAACAGTAACCGGCACGGAAGAGCGTGCCGGCACTGGTCCTTCTCTCCCTTAATTCCAGAATGAACAAATGCCACATTGAGAAGGGAAGACGGCGGCACAGTCCGACGGCGAGAGACCTTCCCCGGCTTCTTCCAACCATCTCGATCACCCTGGGCAACAGCTGTGCCCATGCCCGACTGCACCTCAGCCCGACCTTTCCCATTATCCTTCAACACCTCAGGCATGGCCATGTCCTGAACTCCCGGAGAAGAAGTCATAGCGGCTGGCTTCCGATGACGGATCGCAGCCATCCAAGGCCCAAACAGAGGGGCCGCTGCAGAAGACGCCGACTCCATGGAAGATGAACACGGCCCTGACAGGTGGAGAGATCCACAGCACGAGAGATCCATCTACATGCTCGTACGAAAACTGTTACCAAAAGGGGGATCCGTGAGCTCGGAATCGAGCTCCTGGCCGGAGAGGCTTGCTCAAGTCCACCCTAACACTGGCTCGAGCGAAGCTTCCCCTGCGCCGCTCCTTCGTGAAGACATCAGCTCCCACAAAATGCCCAGCCACATATAGAATGCTGTGGAGTGTCTCCTTGTTCCAGTATTCAATGGGGAGATTAGGAAGACGAATCCAGAGCAGCGCAGTCCGCAGAGCATCTTCAGCAGGGACGAAGTCCGGCCTCCATGGCTCCACTGCAATCGGTTGGCCATTCACGATCCAAGGCTGCGACAGGGCAGCATCCCGAGCTACCGAAGCTCGAACTTCAGCATTAATGTTTCGTGGGCCAGGGAGACAGGATCAATCCAGCCAGCCAGACCCGCCCGACGAAACTCCTTGAGTAGAGCTTCCGGGGGAACCCACCTCGACAACGACCAACGATGACTCCAGAGGAGGACCACTCCATCGACTCCCGATCAATCACTTTCGTGGGAAGCTGAATAACCTCTGGGAATCGCCGTTCTAACCCAGCCGCTTCATCCGGAGACGGCAACGGGGCCGACCAGGAGAACTGGCTTCCAGACTTCCGACGAGGCAGCATTCCGCGAGGGGAAAGACAATCCCCTCCGTCGGGAGGGCCGAGCACTCGTCGCCATCCACAGAGGAGCAGAGATCACCGGAAGCCGAAAGCACGCCGGAGATCGAGGCGAAGACAGACCACATACAACGGCAACAATGAGTTCACGCAGCGGCGCAGACCAAGAAGAGGCGCGAGTCCGATGCATAAACTTATTCCATGGATATGGCCACGTGAAAATAAAAGCACCAAATAAATTTAATCAAATCTAAATATATATAATAAAAGCCTTAAAATTTTCTCAAAAAATTGATTCAAAAAATCCTATCCCTTGCAACATATGTTTAAAAATAAAAAAATTAAATAATATTAAATAATACTTTTTTAACCTTAGTGTATTAATTGTGACTTTAAATCGTACATTTCGATATTTAAATATTATAGAAATAATAAATAACATCCAATAATATAAAGCATTAATATGGCAATCCATCGTTCAAAATTAGGCATAATTATATCTAAATAGATATACTCTCAAGTGTGATAATTTAAGTTACACATGCATGCGTACATACATACATACATACATATAATATTCACACCTAATATATTTTAAAAAAATAAAATAAGGGAGTTAATTTTGTTCAAAAACCATTTTCAAACAGAGAGTTGGAGCAATGTTATTTCCAGAATAAGGTCCCTGTTTTAAATCATATGTCCTCTCTTTAAGAAACAAAACATTCTCAGCCTAGTATTATTCTAGAATTTTTACTCAAACAGAAAAAAGAGGAATATTTTATGGAATAATAATTTTGAAAAGATTAACTATTCCTCTTTTGATTTTTGTTTCCCTGATATGAAAGCAGCCAAAGAGCTCTTCATACTAAGATTTTATATCTAAATATGGTTAAACTGTCTTACTTAATTTTGTAAATATACTTCATAAGAGTACATAATCATTTGATTTTTTTTTCAGAAAAATAACCCTTAGAGAGCCAGCTCATTGTTTCAAACTCAAAAATTCTCCCTAATGTGAGAAGTGAGGGAAGGCACACACCAACAGATCATCTTGCTCCAAAGACAAGCCCTCTCTGGTTGAGCTGCAATGGATATCAATTTACTTATTAGGCACAAGCATGAAATTGCACTGGAATGTTAGGTCAAAAAATATATAATAGATTTTGATGCTTTACAATTTATAGATGAATTATGAAATTTAATATTAATGATGCAAAGTTGTGCATTGAAGAATGTAGATTGTAAATGATGGGCTTAAAATTTGTATAACATAATAGTTTAATGATTTTTTTTTTTTTTGAGAGAGAGAGAGAGAGAGGGGGGGAGAAATATAGTTTAATGATTCTTGTTCCTGACAGCAAAATCATGCTACCATTTGAGTGAATTTTTGCTTTTTTTTTTGATTTATTATCCATATAAGTCTTCCAAAATAATCAAAAATCTACCAATATGATGATTTTATGTTTCTTTCTGATCATGAAATTAGTAAAATCTTCAGGTTGACCTATAAAATTGTTCCTTTTTATCTTGCTATCTCTGTTGTGCCTTCTTGGGTCAAAGATTTGACTAGCGAGAAACGGCGAATCAACTGGCGAACCAAATACAACTGCTAAGCTACATGGTTGCCATGGTTGCATAAAGAACTAGTAAGCAAGCGGCCAATTGATAGCTTTAAAACATTTAGACATGTTATATTATCAAAGGGAGGTGCAATAAGTGTGCACGGATGTTTAGATTGATGTACACCCATACTGCATCTGCAATGCACAATAAAGCCTATTGAGCTTTGACACGCGTAGCAGCATGATGCACAGTATATCTTTTTTGTTATATAGGTAGATCCTAGATTTCTCTAACATACCATAACAGGTGCACGCAAAATATTTGCATTTATTGAAGTTTGTTGTCTGAGGGCACCGGCCAGTTGCAATATCTTATCCTGTTTTAATAACATCGGTTCTGATATATTGGAATTCAGAATCTTTATTGCTTCCTCTGGATTGATGGATTTGGGATTTGGGGGCCACAATTCACTTGGTGTAACAATCGCTAGGGGTCGGCCCGGGTCTGGGAAAGACTTGACAGAGCTATGGCTAATCCTCAGTGGCTCCAGAGGTTCTCGACGGTATCTGTCTCTCACCTGCCTCGGATTGCTTCTGATCACTGCCCAATTATGATTTCCACTGAGGTTGATCAGCTTATGCGGAAACAGTTTAGGTTTGAGAAGTTCTGGGCAGGCTATCCTGGTGCTCGTTCCATTATTTCTCAGATCTGGCATACTCCAGTTAGGGGTAATGCTGTTTACCGGCTTTCTCGCCGTCTAAGGATGGCAAGGCAACGGTTGTCCAGATGGAACAGAATGGAGGTGGGGGATCTGGTCAGACAAGTTGAAAGTGTTGAAGAGAATATCACTATCTTACAGACTAAGGAGGATCAGGATGGCTTTCTAGTTGATTCAGATATGTCGGTGTTGAGGGAGCTGCTTGCTCGTCATCACTCCCTTCTCCGTCAGCAGGAGATGTACTGGTGGCAGCGGTCTAGGGTCCAATGGATTTGTGATGGGGATCGCAACACCAGATTCTTTCATCAGGCCACCCTAAAGAGGCGGGCTGGCAATAGGGTTCGGAGATTAGTTGATGATGAGGGGAATGTTCGGGAGGATTCCACTCTATCCGGGATCTTCTTCTTCATTTCTTCCAGTCTAGATGGACGGAGTCTTCAGGTGTTGGTGGTCCGGTTGTTCATGTTCCGGAGGCCAGGAAGGTCTCCTCTGTGGATAATGACATGCTTATTCGGACGATTTCTGCTGATGAGGTTAGGGAGGCCCTTTGGGAGCTTAGTCCGGATAAGGCCCCTGGTCCTGATGGGTTCCCACCATTCTTCTTTCGTCACTATTGGGACATTATCGGACAGGAGGTTGTTCAGGCCATCCTGGATGTTTTCCATGCTAGACATATTCCTTTGGATTGGAATCAGACTTATATCTCCTTGGTGCCAAAGCGTGTGTATGCTTCCCTCCCACAGCACTTTCGGCCGATTAGTCTTTGCACTACATTGTACAAGGTCTGTGCTCGTCTTTTAGCTAGCCGCCTTGCTGTGGTGATCCCTCGCCTCATCTCTGTGGAGCAGGGGGCTTTTATCAGAGGACGGTCTATTTTTGATAACGTCCTTATAGCCCAGGAGTTTATGTATGACCTACAGCGTGCCCCGGTCAGCCGATGCCTTATGACAGTTAAGCTCGATATGGAGCGTGCTTATGATCGTATGTGCTGGGCCTTCTTGTATCGCACTCTTGTGGAGTTTGGGTTTGATGGTCTGTTTATTGAATGGATTATGGCCTGTATTGAAAGGCCCTCTTTTTCTCTGATCGTCAACGGTAGCCCGACTGAGTTCTTTCGATCCTCTGTGGGTCTTAGACAAGGCTGCCCTTTATCTCCATTGTTGTTTATCTTGGCTGCGGATGATCTTTCTCGTGCTTTATGTCAGGCTCAGATTGATCGTCGGATCACTCCCTTTATGGCTGAGTCGGAGGGGCCCTCCGTTTCTCACCTCCTTTTTGCATGACTGTATTCTGTTGGGCAGGGCCTCTATTGATGATGCTACGTCATTTCATACTATTATCCAGAGCTATTGTCAGGCCTCGGGTCAAAAGGTCAATTTTCTCAAATCCTCTATATGTTTCAGCCCGAAGACTCCCAGGACCACCAGAGAATTATTATTCAGTTGTCAGGTATTACTGCTCAGGCGGATAAGCTTATGTATTTGGGGATTCCCATAACTAGGAGACGTCCCCGATGTTCTGATTATGCAGCGATTGAGAGGCAGGTTCGTCAGCGCATAGAGAGCTGGCAGGTCACTAATCTCTCGATGATGGCCAGGGTCATTATTATTCGCTCGGTTCTGTCCTCTCTTCCCTTGTATCTTATGTCGAGTGCTGCTATTCCTATTACCTGCCTGAAGAGGATTGAAAAATGCTTTCGTGACTTTCTGTGGGCTTCTATGCAAGGAGGTCACGGGATGCATCTTTATCTTGGGATATGTTCTGTATGCCTATCCAAGAGGGTGGTCTTGGTATTCAGTCTCTTATTACTCGTCGAGAGGCCCTTCTTGCTAGACATGCTTCGAGATTCCTTATGGAGCCGCATTGCCTCTGGAGTTCGCTTATGCGCTCGAGGTATGGTGATTGGTCGTCTGACTCGTCTATTTCTCCGCCTCGTGGTTGTTCCTCCTTCTGGAAGGCGGTTTGTCATTATGGTCAGACTATTTGGAGCATACATCGTGGATGATTGGAGATGGCTCATTGATCGATGTTGTCCAGGATTCATGGTTTGCTGAGCTTCCTCTTTCTAGGTGGCCAACCTTCATCAGCATTGATGTCCCATCTAACTTAAGGGTTAAGGATTTGATCTCCTCTGATCCCCCAGCTTGGCATATCCCTTTGGTGACCAGCTTCTTGGATTGGATCTCTCTCGCCGGATTGTCTCGATGCCTCTTATCTCTGAACACTCTTCGGACACCAGGATCTGGCAGAGAACATGTCTTTCTAAGGCTCCCTCTAGGGATCTGATCAACTTGTTTAGGACTCAGTCCCAGCATTCGGTTAACGCAGCTTGGATTGGAAGCTTCCTATTATCCCCAGGGTTCAGCTGTTCATTTGGAAGCTTTTTTGGGACTGTCTTCCTACTTGTGGTCTTCTTTCGCGTAGGGGCTTATCTATTCAGCCGACCTGTCCTTTATGCTTTCTGGAGGAGGAATCTTTCGATCATGCTATCTTTGGCTGCCCCAGAGCTAGACAGGTTTGGATCATGATAGGTTACATTAGAAGCCAGGATGACTTGGGCTCTCATCATTCTTCCTTTCTCTCTGATCTCCGGGAGTGCTCCATTCAGAAGAAAGGATTGTGGGCGACTACGGCATACCAGATCTGGCTGTCCAGGAATCTGTTCATCTTCACTGGAGAAAATCTTTCTACTCTTAGCATTGTGAGGAAGGTTAGACTCTTGATGGCGGACTATGCCCGTGTTGGCTTTGACACCTTTGGCCTCTGGGGTTCCCCTGCTGCTTCGGCAGCGAACCGGCAAACGGTTTTCATTTCTTGGGAACCCCCTCCTCCAGGGGTGGTTAAACTCAACTTTGACGGGAGTGTCCGTGGTAGAGCTGCTGGATCTGGTTTGTTATCCGCGGTACTCTGGTGGTTTATTGGCAGCTGGAGGATTGGCTCTCTTGACTCCTCTGTCCCCATGTCTGAGCTCCATGCGGCTTGGGTGGGTATTTCCTTTGCTGTTCGTACTTTCACGTTCAGAGACTCTTCATCGAGGGTGATTCCATGACGGTCATCTCTTGGTTGAAGAAGAAGACTTGCCCTTCTGATCATACCAATCCGATCCTTAGGGATATTTGGTCTATGCTGCGGGAGGTGGATGATGTCCAGGTACGCCATATCTTCCGGGAGGCCAATGCGGCGGCGGACTAGGTAGCATCCTTTGTGGCCCGCATGCTGGGTCGTGGACGTGGAGGGTTGGCGATCCCTGCCCTATTCCTTTGAAGCAAATTTTGTACTCGGATCTTTCTGGGCTGACTCGCACTAGATGAGTGTGATCGCCCGCTTGTACAAAAAAAAAAAAAAAAAAAAAAAACATCGGTTAACGTGTTTCAAGAATTAGCACACGAAAAAAACATAGGGTAAACTAGTGATGTGATATCATTGGTTGCACTTAGATTATTAAGCTTAATTATTAGGTCCATCAAGCGGGCAATTAGTTGTAATGCACTGTAGTCTCATGATTCATACCATTGTTATCTTTTGTGGCAGTCGGATCTTCCTTAGAATTTTCTAAACACGTTGAATTCTTTAAATAAATGGCCGTTAAAGCCGGCATTCATTCACTGGGGTAACAGCTTCCTCCACCTTCATCACAGAGTCTTAATATTTCGAGCCACTGATCCCAGCACCACTACCAAAAGTATTAACTGGGCTGTCAAACTAGCTCTCTTGGTACAAGTCTCACTCATCGTGAGTTAATTGAAATATATTGCGTCTAATAACGGATGGACGAGAGTTAGGAAATTTCATAATCGTCAGTAGCTTTAGCAATTCCTCGTAAGATATTGATGACGCTCGATCACCCCTCCTGGACGTCGAAAACGGAGGCTCTTCTTCTTCGCCGGGTTGCCTGCAAAGAAGTCCCAAGACCGGAGAGGGTTCTCCGGTGGGACCCTCCGACGCCCAAGTTAGTGACAGAGGTCACAGTAGAGAAAGAGCTCGAGAGAGCTCTCGAGGAGGGAGAGGTCTCAGAAGGATCAGGTAGTTCCTTGAGAGTTAGGGCATCAAGTGTGTAAAATGAGTGTTAAAATGTGCGTTACCCGGTTCTCGACGTAGTTTACCCTTTTATAGGGGGTGACGCTAGCACGATCACGTAGGTCTGCGTCCCATCAGCCGGCGGGACTGTTGGATGTCGGATCTGGCGCTGTCGGGCGGCGCATGTTGGTGCTGCGGCGCGCATCGGCGCTGTCGGGCGGCGCGCATCGGGCGTTATCGGGCGCTGTCGGGTGGCGCATCAGAGGAACGGATTCTTGAGCCGCTGGGGCTGATCTGGCGGGAATTGGAGACGCCGGGGCCGAGTCGGGCCGGCCTGGGGTGGCCTTGGCTGACTCGGCGGAACTGGAGACGCCGGAGCCGAGTCGGGCCGGCCTGGGATGGCCTTGGCCTACTTGGTGGAACTGGAGGCGCCGGGGCCGAGTTGGGCCGGCCTGGGGTGGCCTTAGCCGACTTGGCGGGACAGGAGACGTCGGGCCGAGTCGGGCCGGCCTGGGGTGGCCTTGGCCGACTCGGCGGAACTGGAGACACCGGGGCCGAGTCGGGCCGGCCTGGGATGGCCTTGGCTGACTCGGTGGAACTGGAGGCACCGGGGCCGAGTCAGGCCGGCCTGGGGTGGCCTTGGCCGACTTGGCGGGACAGGAGATGCCGGGGGAGTCGGGCCGGCCTGGGTGGCCTTGGCCGACTCGGGCCGGCCTGGGGTGGCCTTGGCCGACTCGGTGGAACTGGAGATGCCGGGGCCGGCTAGGAATGTGCCGGGGACGGCTGG
Source organism: Calamus simplicifolius (assembly GCA_900491605.1). Taxonomy (NCBI): domain Eukaryota; kingdom Viridiplantae; phylum Streptophyta; class Magnoliopsida; order Arecales; family Arecaceae; genus Calamus; species Calamus simplicifolius. The sequence continues at coordinate 505,715 of UESW01004583.1, read as the reverse complement.
GAAGATGCCGGGTCAACTCGCTTGGACATGCCGGGGCCGACTCGCTTGGATATGCCGGGGTCGGCTGGGAATGTGTCGGGGCCGGCTAGCTTGGAGACGCCAGGACCGGCTAGGGATGTGCCGGGGCCGGCTAGTTTGGACGCGCCGTGGCCGGCTGGGAATGCGCCGGGGCCGGCTAGCTTGGACGCGCCGTGGCCGGCTGGAATGCGCCGGGGCCGGCTAGCTTGGAGACGCCGGGCCGGCTAGGGATGTGCTGGGGCCGGCTAGCGCGCCATGGCCGACTGGGAACGCGCTGGGGCTGGCTCGGAGATGCCGGGGCCGACTAGCTCGGAGACGCCGGGGCCGGCTAGGGATGTGCCGGGGCCGGCTGGGAACGCGCTGGGGCCGGCTAGCTTGGAGACGCCGGTCTTGGCAGGTGTCCACCTTTAAGTGCCAGCCTTGGAGGCCGGCGATGGAGGCCGACATTGGAGGCCGATGAGGAGGCCGACGCTGGAGGCCGACGCTGACCGGGCGCTGGAGGCCGTCGATGGAGTCTGTTGGCCTTTGGCTAGCGCTGAAGGCTGGCGCTGGAGGCCGTCGCTGGAGGTCGACGTTGGAGGCTGACGCTGGCGGCCGGCGCTGGAGGCCATCACTGGAGTCCGATGCTGGAGGCCGACGTTGGAGGCCGATGCTGGAGGCCGACGCTGGCGGGCGGCGCTGGAGGCCGTCGCTGGAGTCCAACGCTGGAGGCCGTCGCTGGAGCTGGCGTTAGAGTCTGTCGGCCTTTGGCTAGCGCTGAAGGCTGGCGCTGGAGGCCGTCGCTAGAGCTGGCATTAGAGTCTGTCAGCTTTTGGCTAGCGCTGAAGGCTGGCGCTGGAGGCCATCGCTAGAGGCCGACGTTGGAGGCCGACGAGGAGGCCGACGCTGTAGGCCGACGCTGGCGGCCAGCGCTGGAGTCTATCGGCCTTTGGGGCCGTCCAAAATTTTTTTTATTTTCATGGGGTCAACTGGCCCCATCAAATGCCCCCCACACTCCTTGAGCTTGCGTGCCCCGCATCGGCTAAGCGAAAGGAGTGTAGAACTTTTACCTTGGAACCTTGCGCTGCCTTGGATGGACATCTGCGTGCCTTCTTTGGCTAGCTGAGGGCGGCCAGTAATCCTTACCCAACGCGGGGTCCGGGAGTGAGCCCCGAAGGGTGACCTGAGAGCTGGGCGTCGTCAGGTTCCTTTTGAACCGCATCGGGGGTGTGGAACCGCTGCAAGGGACGACTCAGCCGGGTACGGAGCCTTTAGGGTCTTAACCGATTCGGGGGCACCGCCGTGCCGGGCCGAGTAGTGTCCCATGGGCAACAATGCCAGTGAGCTCCTTTTGAACCAGCCTGGGGGTTTGTGTGCCGCCCAGGTGGCGACTCAGCCGGGTACGGAGCCTTTAGGGACTTAACCAACTCGGGGGCACCGCCGTGCCAGGGCCGAGTGGTGTCCCATGGGCCGCGATGCCAGTGAGCTCCTTTTGAACCAGCCTGGGGGTTTGTGTGCCGCCCAGGTGGTGACTCAGTCGGGTACGGAGCCTTTAGGGACTTAACCAACTCGGGGGCACCGCTGTGCCGGGGCCGAGTGGTGTCCCATGGGCTGCGATGCTAGTGAGCTCCTTTTGAACCAGCCTGGGGGTTTGTGTGCCGCCCAGGTGAAGACTCAGCCGGGTACGGAGCCTTTAGAAACTTAACCAACTCGAGGGCACCGCCGTGCCGGGGCCGACTGGTGTCCCGTGGGCTGCGATGCCAGTGAGCTCCTTTTGAACCAGCCTGAGGGTTTGTGTGCCACCCAGGTGGCGACTCAGCTGGGTACGGAGCCTTTAGGGACTTAACCAACTCGGGGGCACCGCCGTGCCGGGGCCGAGTGGTGTCCCGTGGGCTGCGATGCCAGTGAGCTCCTTTTGAGAGACTTGGCGCAAGGGAGGACAAACTGTGTCGCCAGAAAGGACCTTTTTCTTTATTACTTATGCCTCTGGGAGTACATCATTGACAATATCGGAAGAGGTTGTCCGCATTCCAGGTACGTGGAATGGGCTTTCCGTCAAGCTCTTCTACTTTGTATGCCCCTCGGTGGAACGCCTCGGCGATGCGGTAGGGACCTTCCCAGTTGGGGGATAGCTTGCCCCCCTCAGTAGGCTTTGATACCTCGGCCTTTCGTAGCACCAAGTCTCCACGGCGAAAAACCTTGGGACGAACCCGGGCGTTGTAGTACTTGGCCGCTCGCTGGCGAAAGGCTGCCATGCGCAGTCTCGCTCTGTCATGCGCCTCGTCGATGAAGTCTAGGTTGGCTCGAATCAGCGCGGAGTTGCCTTCCTTACTGAAGGACTCCACACGTGGACTGGGCAATCCGATCTCGACGGGGATGACGACCTCGGATCCGAAAGAGAGGCTGAAAGGAGTTTCGCCCGTCGGGGCTCTGGGCGTTGTGTGGTAAGCTCATATCACACTGGGGAGCTCTTCTACCCAGCGTCCTTTGGAGCCGTCTAGGCGAGTCCTGAGCCCTCTGAGGATGGTGCGGTTCATGACCTCAGCCTCTCCGTTGGTCTGGGGGTGGCCGACGGAGGTGAATCGATGGTGAATGCCTAGCTCCTCGCAGAAAGCTTTGAACACCTCGTTGTTGAATTGGCGGCCGTTATCCGTGACGAGGGTGCGAGGCAAGCCAAAGCGGCATATGATCGACTTCCAGAAGAAAGCCTTAACTTTGCTCTCGGTGATTTTGGCCAATGCCTCGACCTCGACCCACTTGGTGAAGTAGTCGATGGCGACCAACAAGAATCTCCGCTGCTCCGAAGCTGGGGGGAACGGCCCAAGGATGTCCATTCCCCACTGGGCGAAGGGCCATGGAGCTGAAAGTGGGCTCAGCGGGCAGGCGGCTGACGTTGGATGTGCGCGTGGCGCTGGCAGCCGTCACACCTTTGAACTAGCTTGGCCGCGTCCTCCTTCATAGTGAGCCAGAAGTATCCCCTGACGGAGAGCCTTCTGGGCTAAGGATCTTCCCCCCAGATGGTTCCCGCAAATGCCCTCGTGGATTTCCCTGAGGATGTAGTCGGCATCGGCGGGGCCTATGCACTTAAGCAACGGGTAGGAGAATGACCTTCTGTATAGGCACCCGTCGAGAAGGATGAACTTGGAGGCCCTCCACTTGAGCAATCTGGCTTCATTGCCGTCGTCAGGGAGGGTGCCGTCGGTGAGGTAGCGGACATAGGCGTCCATCCATGTAGGTTCCGGGGTGAGCGGGAGGACTTCCTCCCGCCCTCTATACTGGGCCTTTCAGATATTCAATGTAGGCGTCCCTTGTCAGGCCGTCGGCGGAGGTAGCCAGTCGAGAGAGGACGTCGGCCTTTACGTTTTCGCTTCGGGGGATGTAACTGATGCTGAAGTAAGGCAGTGAGGAGGTCAAGAGTTGGACCTTTTTCAGATATTGCGCCATGATGGGGTCGCGCGCCTCATACTCTCCGTTGATATGCCCAGAGACGAGTTGCGAGTCCGTGTAGGCTCTAAGGTGCTTTGCTCCAACCTCCTGGGCTAATCTTAACCCGGCCAGCAGGGCTTCGTACTCCGCATGGTTGTTGGTGGCTTCAAAAAGAAATCTTAGGGCGCACTCGGTTCTTTCTCCTCCCGGCCCGGCAAGAATGAGGCCGGCGCCACTCCCTTGAGAATTCGATGCGCCGTCCACGTGGAGGATCCAGGCCTCTCCATCACCGCTCGGCTCGGGACTGGGCTGTTCCACAGGGACCTCCTTGAGATCTTCCTCCACCCAAGTGCACTCGACCAGGAAGTCGGCCAGGACTTGGGACTTCAAGGCCGGTCGTGCTTGGAAAGAGATGTCAAATTCCCCCAGCTTGATGGCCCATTTGGCGAGTCAACCCGAAGTATCCGGACGGCCAGGATGGCTCAGAGAGGTTGGTCCGTGAGCACCACGATAGGATGGGCTTGGAAATACGAGCGAAGACGCCGGATAGAAACTATCAAGGCGAAAATGACTTTCTCCGTTTTGGAATACCTGACCTCGGCGTCGTACAAGACCTTGCTCACGTAGTAGACTGGCCTTTGGGTTCCGTCAGCGTCAAGGCGTACCAGGACTAAGCTGACGGCTTCTGAGGAGGCGGCTAAGTAAAGGAAAAGACTCTCCCCGTCTCCCGACTTGGAGAGGAGCAGTGGGGAGGACAGGAATGCCTTTAAGCCGTCGAAAGCTTCCTGCAGTCGTCCGTCCACGTGAAACCGTTCACCTTCCGCAGGGCCTTGAAGAAAGGCAAGCACCTCTCTGCCGATCTAGAGAGGAAACGACTCAGCGCCTATCCTTCCCGTTAGCCATTGCACTTCCTTCTTGTTGGACGGCGGCCTCATGTCAAGTATGGCGCTGATCTTCTCTGGGTTCGCCTCGATTTCGCGCTGGGTCACCATAAAGCCCAGAAGTTTACCTGCCGTGACCCCAAAAGTGCACTTCTTAGGGTTCAGCTTGACTTGGAAGCGACGGAGGTTGTTAAAAGTTTCTTCTAGGTTAGAGATGTGGTCGACAGCATGGGTGCTCTTCGTCAGCATGTCGTCCACATAGACTTCCATGTTCCGGCCGAGCTGGTCCTGGAACACCTTGTTCATCAGCCGTTGATAGGTCGCTCCCGCATTCTTGAGGCCGAAAGCATCACCTTGTAACAGTAAATGCCTTTCTCTGTCACGAAGGAGGTGTGCTCCTCGTCGCTGGGGTCCATCCTTATCTGATTATATCCGGAGAAGGCATCCATGAAGCTGAGAAGCTCATGACCGGAGGTGGAATCGACCAGCTGGTCAATTCTTGGCAAGGGAAAGCTGTCTTTTGGGCACACCTTGTTGAGGTCAGTGAAGTCTATACATATCCTCCAGCTCCCGTTTGCCTTACGCACCATGACTACGTTGGCTAGCCAGCTTGGGTAGTGCGCCTCCCGGATGTGGCCGGCGCTGATCAGCTTGTTGACTTCTTCATCAATCGCCCTTTGTCGGTCGGGGGCAAAGCTCCTCTTCTTTTGACGGATTGGACGGTGGCGCGGGTCGATGTTAAGCTTGTGGGTGATGACTTCCGGAGGGATGCCGGGCATGTCGGACGCTGACCAGGCGAATACGTCCGAGTTAGCCCGCAGGAAAGCTAAGAGGCGCTCCCGGTCTTCCAAGGGAAGGAGTCCGCCTACACGGACGGTCCTTGTTGGGTCATCGCTGAGAGGGAAAGTCAGGAGGTGCTCGGCGGGCTCCCCTCCTTTGGCGGAATCTCTAGGGTCAGACGCCTCCAGGGCCGGGTCGGCCTCCAGAGGGCTCGACGCCGCATGATAGCAAGGTAAGACTGGGCTTATCTCCCCATGCATTTCTCCAACTCCCTCGCTGGTGGGGAACTGCACCAGTAGACGTCGGGTGGAGATAACCGCATCCAAGAGATTCAGGCCGGGACGCCCGAGAATGGCGTTGTATGCCAAAGGGACCCTCACGACTAGGAATTTCATGATCACGGTGCTTTGGCACGGCGGGGTTCCGACCGTCACGGGCAAGGATATTTCGCCCTCGACCCTCACAGAATCTCCGGTAAATCCGACTAGCGGGGTCGCCACGGGCTGAAGGGAGTCAACAGATAAACCCATCCGAACAAAGGCGTCGTAAGTAAGGATGTCAGCTGAGCTGCCACTATCAACTAAAATCCTTTTCACAGGGTGTTTGGCGATCGTCATAGCGATGACTACGCCTTCATTGTTTACATTCTCCATTACAGCAGTCTCCCCCCGGGGCATTACATTATTTGGAGCATCCTCCCCCCTCGGCCGCTTGGATGCAGAGGCTGACCCCAGGACACCATCCCGATGGTCCGCTCCGTGGGGGTGTTGTCGACGGCAGCTTGGGCTGGTGGAGGCCCCATGATGGCCGGCAGCGGCTGTGGCATCTTCTGGACGTACTTGCCGAGGTAGCCCCATTGGATGAGCTCCTCGATGGCCCGTTTCAAACTGTAGCAGCTGTCGGTGTCGTGGCCGTAGTCCTGGTGGAATCGACAGTAGCGGCTTCTGTCGCGGGATACACCCTTCTTCATGGGGGAGGACGTTGAAGGTAGGGCTCACCCTCGATCTCCATCAGGATGTGGGATCGAGGGGCAAGGAGGGGAGTGAGCTTACCCTCGTCGGGGACAGGGCTTCGGCGCCCGTTGTCGGACCGGCGAGGTGGGTCGGATCGGCGATGTCGAGGAGGTCCGCTCGGCTCAGGGCGAGCGAATTTGTGGCTGGAGCCCTTCGAAGACTCCCGGCGAGTGAGGTCGGCTTCATCTGCCCGGATGTACTTCTGGGCCCGGAGGAGGAGGTCGGAGTAAGAGCTCGGGGGCTTCTTGTCCAGGGAGAAGGTGAAGCGGGACGGAAGGAGTCCCCGCTTCAGCGCCAGGATGGCCACCACATCATCGAGATGGTAGACCTCGAGGGCGGTGGTTTTGAATCGGGACACAAAGTCCCGCAGTGACTCTCCTTCCTTCTGGCGGACGGAGAAGAGGTGTCTGCCACCCTTGGGATCCGGCGGCAGGCGTCAAAGTGGGCCAGGAATGCCCTCTCTAGCTCCCGGAAGGAGTCTATGCTGTGGGGGGACAGGCGTGAATGCCACGCACGGGCGGCCTTCCGCAAGGTTGCAGGGAAGGCCTTGCAGAGAAGGGCGTCTGAGGCGCCCTGGACTTGCATCATGGCCTTGTAGCTCTCGAGGTGGTCGGTCGTACTATCGTACGGGTCCACCTAGGGGAAGCGAAACCTGGAGGGAACCGGTTCCTCCAGTATGCGGCGGGTGTAAGGAGGACGAGTGTCAAACTCTTCCTCCGGCTGGTGGTTTATCTTCCTGGCGAGCTCGTCGAGGCGCCGGTTGTACTCCTCCAGGCGTTCCTCCGCCTGGCGGTTGATCGTCGGAGCCCTCCGGGATGGCTCAGGAAGAAGAAGAGGAAGCAGAAGATGGAGACGGAAGTCGGGACTTCCGCCTGGGTTCCTCGTGATGATGTGGCTTGGAGGAAGCTCGTTGGGGCCGTGGTCAGGGGACCGCGGCCGCTTGGAGGGCCCGCATTGGGGCTTCCTTGGGGAAACCTACGTCGGCCGGTGGCTCACCGAGGAGAACCTCCCCTCACCGACTGCTGGCTGGCGGGGGGAGCAGTTGGTGCTGGGTGGCCACGGACTGCTGCTGCTGGAGTCCGTGGACCATGGCAGTGAGATTCTGAACTTGCTGGGAGAGGGTTGCCAGCTGCTCCGCCGTTTGGAGGGCGACGTCCGGCGGCGGGCCGGCAACCGGAGGGCTGGTAGCAGGGGGATTGGCCTCCTGCTGTCTAGTTTTCGGGGGGAGCCCCGCCGGGCAGCTGACGGAGGTGTCCTGGGCTCGTGTCACCACCATGGCTTCTAGGAGAAGAGAGGGGATGGGAGATGTAGCTCAGGGAAGACGTTCGCTACTTTTTCTTATGCACCCCCCCTACCTGGCGCGCCAATTTGATGACGCTCGATCACCCCTCCTGGACGTCGGGAACGGAGGCTCTTCTTCTTCGCCGGTTGCCTGCAAAGAAGTCCCAAGACCGGAGAGGATTCTCCGGTGGGACCCTCCAATGCCCAAGTTAGTGACAGAGGTCACAGTAGAGAAGGAGCTCGAGAGAGCTCTCAGGAGGGAGAGGTCTCAGAAGGATCAGGTAGTTCCTTTGAGAGTTAGGGCATCAAGTGTGTAAAATGAGTGTTAAAATGTGTGTTACCCGGTTCTCGACGTAGTTTATCCTTTTATAGGGGGTGACGCTGGCACGATCACGTGGGTCTGCGTCCCATCAGCCGGCGGGACCGTTGGATTATCGGATCTGGCGTTGTCGGGCGGCGCATGTTGGCGCTGCGGCGCGCATCGGCGCTGTCGGGCGATGCGCGTCGGGCGCTATCGGGCGGCACGCGTCCGAGGAACGGATTCTTGAGCCGCTGGGGCTGATCTGGCAGGAACTGGAGATGCCGGGGCCGAGTTGGCCGGCCTGGGGTGGCCTTGGCCGACTCGGTGGAACTGGAGACGCGGGGCTGAGTCGGGCCGGCCTGGGATGGCCTTGGCTGACTCGGTGGAACTGGAGGCGCCGGGGCCGAGTCGGGCCGGCCTGGGGTGGCCTTGGCTGACTCGGCGGAACTAGAGACGCCGAGGTCGAGCCGGGCCGGCCTGGGATGGCCTTGGCCAACTCGGTGGAACTGGAGACGCCGGGGCCGAGTTGGGCCGGCCTGGGGTGGCCTTGGCCGACTCGGCGGAACTGGAGATGCCGGGGCCGCCTAGTTTGGAGACGTAGGGGCCGGCTAGGAATGTGCCGGGGACGGCTGGGAAGATGCCGGGGTCGACTCGCTTGGACATGCCGGGGCCGACTCGCTTGGACATGCCGGGGTCGGCTGGGAATGTGCCGGGGCCGGCTAGCTTGGAGACGCCGAGGCCGGCTAGGGATGTGCCGGGGCCGAGCTTGGACGCGCCATTGGAAATGCGCCGTGGCCGGCTGGGAATGCACCGGGGCCGGCTAGCTTGGACGCGCCGTGGCCGGCTAGGAATGCGCCGGGGCCGGCTAGCTTAGAGATGTCGGGGCCGGCTAGCTTGGACGCGCCGGGCCGGCTAGCTTGGACACGCCGTGGCCGGCTGGGAACGCGCCGGGGCCGGCTAGCTCGGAGACGCCGGGGCCGGCTAGGGATGTGCCGGGGCCGGCTAGCTTAGACACGCCGTGGCCGGCTGGGAATGTGCCGGGGCCGGCTGGGAACGTGCCGGGGCCGGCTAGCTTGGAGACTCCGGTCTTGGCAGGTGTCCGCCTTTGATGTGCCGGCCTTGGAGGCCGGCGATGGATGCCGACGTTGGAGGCCGACGAGGAGGCCGACGCTGGCGGCCGGCGCTGGAGGCCGTCGATGGAGTCTGTCGGCCTTTGGCTAGCGCTGAAGGCTGGCGCTGGAGGCCGTCGCTGGAGGCCGACGTTGGAGGCCACGGGGAGGCCAACGCTGGCGGCCGGCGCTGGAGGCCGTCGCTGGAGTCCGACGCTGGAGGCCGACGAGGAGCCCGACGCTGGCGGGCAGCGCTAGAGGCCGTCGCTGGAGTCCGATGCTGGAGGCCGTCGCTGGAGCTGGCGTTAGAGTCTGTCGGCCTTTGGCTAGTGCTGAAGGCTGGCGCTGGAGGCCGTCGCTGGAGGCCGACGAGGAGGCCGACGCTGGAGTCTATCTATCGGCCTTTAGGGCCGTCCAAAAAAAAAAAAAATTTTTTTCATGGGGTCAACTGGCCCCATCAGATATGATGCATATAATAAATATTTAAGCATATATACATCACAATTAATCAACTGAAAACAATACACTTTCTTCACTTTAAAATAGGACAAATTACCTCGGCTGCAATGCCAAGAAATCAGGCTTCAGAGCGTCCAAGTTTGACCTTCTGAATATAACCATCCTGCTGTAAATAAGATCAATCTCTCACTGAATTCTTTCATTATTCATGATTTTCGTTATCTTATCATTCACATATTTAGTAGAGAGAATGGATGGTGAAGCATGGGGAATTCTCTGGAACAAACTTTATATACTCAGTTGGTGAATTTTTTATTCTCCTCTTATGTCTCCAAAGGTAGATGTGAGAGTACTGCTGGAGTTTCGCTTACTGTTGGACCAGTACTCTTCCACAAGCTTGGAGAAGGCAGAGTCGTTGGTTTCCATTAGTTTAGAGGGCTTGTCATATTCTACAAGCTTTCCTGCAAAGCGTGAAGACATTAGTGGTGTAAGGACAGTGAACAGTATACAAAGCATTTCATTGTACATAAGGATCTCCAAACTAATTTCATCTCCAAAACAATATTACTTTATAATCTTTTGGAGAGAAAACTCTACTTTTTAATCATCCATACTCTTTGCAAAGTGATCATTGTGCACACGCATCTTATATAATATATGAATAACTAGTTCTGATTGTTTACATCCCTTTTTTTTTAAAGGAAAAAATCTGGTTACAAAATGAATAACTGCTCAACATTTGTTCATAATTCTTGTATGGTGACTACTAATAATGTGTCTCTTAATCTTAAGGTTTCAAATATATCTATGATGATTTAGCAAGTGGTCCTGCTATCAATTTGCCACCACTTGATTTCAAGTATTATTGGAAATTTTTTTCTATATTTAATATGAAATCAACTCCATCTTTGGCTATTCTGTTTCTCTTTCCCAATTTTAGTACAACTCCATCTTTGGCTATTCTGTTTCTCTTTCCCAATTTTAGTATGTAAGAATGAAACTCTTGATAGGTTCGTCTTCTTGAGGAAAATCTTTAATTTTTTTTTTGAGGAAACATTATATTTGGTTTGTCATACCTTCCATTTGTTATCACTTTGTGTGTTGCTTACAAATTTTCATATTCATCAATGTGGTCTAGACCACCTCGGCTGCATTTTCCGATCATGAATGCTTATGATGACTTTAATTGTATGCTGCAATATGGCATGTTGATGTAGATTTTCAGCTCATTTATTAGCAGTTAAATTTTGGTGTTGAACAACTTCATAAGCTAAATTTTGGTGAACAACTTAATAGCAAATTGGTGAGATAGTCCTTTTGGTTCTCAAAGTATAGTCAATTCTTCACACAAACACTATAGTATTATCTTTTACAGTGTATTGCAGAACTGCTAACTAGTTATTCTTATAAATGTCCCACATATTTAGGCAAGAGATTTTCTGTCCTACTTATATTTAGACATGTTTAGACATGACATTTTGCAAATTATGACCATAAAATTGTGTCCCCAAAATTATCTGACAAATATTTATGGTCATGTGAATGAGGCTTTCATAATATATATATATATATGGACAAATTTCTCATGCATACCATAAGAGAGGACCATGACCATGTCACTGTCCATAACAGTTGGAACTCTGTGAGCTACTGTAATCACCGTGCAGCTTGAAAATTCCTGCCTGATGACCTTTTGAAGTACAGCATCAGTCGCAGAGTCAATGGAGGCAGTGGCTTCATCTAGAACAAGAATTCTGTTCCTACGAAGGAGCACGCGGCCAAGACAGAAGAGTTGACGCTGACCAGTGCTCCAGTTTTCACCATCATCACTCACTGCCAAATTAGAAGACCATGTCAACACTGGATTGCCACTTAAAGAGTCAAGAAATCATTGGCAATGGATTAATGGATTCACCTGATGAATCAAGAAGAGCAGGTAGACTGCTGATAGTGGCCTTTAGTTGGCACTTCTCTAATACCTGTGATAAACAAATGAAGGGAGTTATATCACATGATTGACAACACTTCGAAAGATCTCAGAACGATAACACATTGAATAGCAGAATTCATCTTTAGAAAATTACAGTATTTATAGGACCTGGTAGCAGAAGTTATGATTATGTCAATCTGAACTTATGAGGAAGAAATTAAAACAGATAAAATTGAGTAAAATTGCTGGTATACAACATTTATTATTAACAAATATTGGAAGCAATGTAGGACGAACATTTTCTGTAGTAAAATCTTATGTTCCTTGGTCATTATTCCTCCTCTTATTTAATCATAATGGTGGAAATATGTTAGCTAGCTCTAGTAATTTGAAAATATCAGTAAGTTGGCTAACCTCCCATATTTCATCGTCAGTGTGCAGACCGAGAGGATCCATGTTACTCCGCACAGTACCCCTGAATAGAGTTGGCTCTTGAGGAATAATACTAAGTTTCATCCTCAGATCCTTCAGGCCAATGGAGCATATGTCAAGTTCATCAATAAGAATTCTGCCACCTGCTGGATCTACAAGGCGAAATAGAGCGCTTATTAGAGTTGTTTTTCCACTTCCAGTCCTTCCAACAACCCCAACCTTGTTTCCAGCCACGAAAGTGCAATTGATTCCTTTCAGTACCAAGGGAGCAGTCGGGCGATATTTTATCTGTTCATAGAAAGAGTCATTGTGAATATATATCAGTCACAATTGCTTCTTGACACTACCAAAATCCAAATATAATTTTGAGGCCCTCACTTTCAGATCTTGCAAGTCTATCCTTCCATCTTGGGGCCATGAAGGTGGAGGCCTTCTTTCACTGATTACTGCAGGAGGTTCTGATGGAATGTGCATAAATTGCTTGACTCGTTCCACAGATATAATATAGTTTTCTAAGTAGGAGTAAAACCGTGTCAAAAACACTTGGGCAGCAGAGAGTGTCAAAGCATAGGAAAGACAGAGACCCAAGAATCCTGAAACACATTCAAGTAAATTAGGTGATAGACTTTAAAGGAACATATTTCAATTCAGGACTTAAACGAATAAAGAAGGTAAAGGAACTCTATCAAAAAAAAATGGTGAAAGAAAAACACTTCATTCCCAGAACACACTATTACAGTACCTGGAGCAATAACTCCTTGAGGAATGAAAATGAGGAGAAGAGTTGAAGTAAATACAGTCAAATGTTGGAGTGTCTCTACTCGTAGAAGCACCCATTCGAGTGTAGCAATGGTATGAAAAAATAGCGTTGCATCAGAGTCGATGAGCTGTAGATTGGTATGGATGAACTTCTCTGTCATTGAAAATGCCCTTATTGTTACCACACCAAGAGATGTTTCCGATGCATGATTCATAACTGGTGCCTTTGTTGTTCCATTGATTCTCACCAGTTCCCTTGCTGAGGCTAGATAGTACCTCTTTGACATTCAAATATGTTTAGAACCATATCAAATGAGAAATGAAATCCATATGTCCCAGTTTTCTGTACACTAAATCAATGTAAGACTCACCTGTACATATATTGTTCCAATGATTACTGGAATTGCTACGAGTAATACTTGCCATGTCACGGCAGCCATAATTATTATGGTTGCGAAATCTCAATGACAGCAGCCACCACAAAAGCAAAGGAGAAAGGTATATCGTAGTCCAAAATACTCATATCTGAGGATGCCTGTGTATCACAAACATCAAAGTATCTTCAACATAATCTAGAAGAACTTTTTTTAGAGCAAACGAATCAGAAGTAAAAATTAAAGATGTACCCATACACCTCATAGTTTACTAGTATAACAAATATACAGATGATTCGATCGAGAAGAAGGAAATAATTTCTTTAACCTAAGGAAATCGAACCTCTCAAATAAAATAATAAAAAATTTAGAAAGCAGGGCTATTACCTTCCTTGATTTTTTATGGTCAAAAATCATGGCGTATATTATGGATAGAACGTATAGTCTGTTTTTATATGTTCACACTCTCTGCTGGTGTTATAGTGAGCGGAGGGTAGAATTTATGCTCTTTATGTTCCTTTCTATTTTTCTTTTCAAAAGCATAGCACATATTCTCCATTTATATTAGAGAAGTCCTTATTTGAGTTCAAATCCTCTTCTAGCTAAAAGAAAAGAAGTTGCATGTGCTCTAGTATTTTATAAAGATCTATACTCTTTGAATTTCATTTTCCTCTTAGTTAGAAGAGGATGAAAAGTTCTTTCTTTTTATGTTAGTAAAATTCAGCTTAAATCGAATTAGATTCCTCTCTAAAATTATCAAAAATAATAAAAGTATCTTTAAAAAATCTTGAATTTGAGTAGAAGTTAGATCATAACTTTTATATCAACTTCATCTCAGTTGCATCTTCCTGAATTAGAAGCTATAGCTTCCCAAAATTTCAGCACTTGAAGAAGTCGTTGATATAATGATTTTGTTCTTGAAGATTGTTCTATCCGAAGTAATCAAATTAGCCCATGACACATTAGATGGTTCTCTTGGATTAAAATGTCTGTGTGCACAATTTCTAGATTTTATATAAGTGTTGTATTGAGGTTTGGGCAGTTTAATCCATAGAGCTTACCTCTCAAATAGCTCCAGAATGCATATTGTTATATTACATTTGTGAAAGAATATTAGTCTTTGCTCTTCCTAATATGCAAAAAAAAAAAAAAGGAGAAAAATATTTAATATTACAATATCTTTATATCTTATAGAAAATACGGCTTTAAACAGAGTAGAAAAGAGAGAGAATTTACGTAGCCGATCACAATAAGATTGAGTTCGAGCTAGGGATTTGTTGTTCTTATTATAGTATATAATATTATGATAAAGCACTAGTATATGTAAGTACCAGCTAAAATTGAATTAATTTTTTCAGATGAACTTTCTGCATTAAAAACCAGACTATTTCTAGAGATCAGCATGATATGTATCATGTTCATTGATAGGGTATTCTACCAGGAATGAGGCATTACGAGTCTTACCCGTGTTAAAATTCTACCAACAGGGGTTGAATCAAAGAATAACATGGGTGCCTTAAACACTGAATCCATGAAACCAGAGAAGAATGCCTTTGATGCCCTCAGTCCAAGATGGGCTGTTACCCAAGCCCTCAAATATACAAAGAGGCAACTTACGGATGAAATTGCCGCATAAACTCCAACCAAAATTCCACTGCTTATGCTGTGCATTTGAACAACTACCGCCAACCAATAGGTCGAGAGGCTTTGAAGAATGGCAAAATTAGTCTGAAAAAGAATAACCAAAGCAAAAGAAAATAAGCCTTTGAAACACGAAAATAATTTATGTACGGCTTCCATCCAAGATCTCCCACTTCCGTCTCTTCATCTTCTGTCAGCTGAACTTCGGAAAGGCCCTTGACTGAAATTTCTACTTCACTGCTCTGCTTCGAAATCTGCAGCCCACTAGACTCCAAGTGATCCCTGGATGTTCTGAGCTTCTGAACTTGTTTTTCATGATGCACAGAATCTATTATTGTCATTGAGGACTTGTGAGCATTAACAAGCTGTTCAAATGCGGTTCCTGACATCAGAAGTTGCTTGTAAGTTCCCATTTGTGTGATTTGTCCGTTTTCCATGACCTGCAAGACCAAGTATCCAATATTATTCCAATACCAAATGCTTGCAAACAAACTATGTAAGAGAAATACTGTTCCAAAAAATGATAGAAAAATTACGTAACAGAAAGCTTCTTACCAAAATGCTATCAGTTTCAGCAAGAAACTCTACTTGATGAGTCACAAGAATGACAGTCTTCTTTGCTAGAGCAGTCATAACACAATCCTGCAGGTATTTTCCTTTACAGTCAAATTCACAGCCAGAAATGCCAGATGCACACCTAAACTAAACTTGCACACAAGTAGAATTTTAAGCAGTACTCTTAAGATTAGGACACACGTGTGCAAAAAATGGTTCTTTCTTACATGGAATAAGATTGCAGCTGTATGTGCATCAACTGCACTAAAGGGGTCATCGAGGAGATAAGTATCTGCATCATTGTAGACAGCCCTAGCAAGTTGAATCCTTTGCTTCTGTCCTCCACTCATGTTTAATCCTCTCTGTCCTATTTCAGTAAGGTCTCCATGATCAAAGTTCTCGATGTCCTTATCCAGCGCACAGGCTTTGATGGCCTTCTCATAACGTTCCTTGTTCATTGGCTTCCCATAGAGTACGTTGTCGCGAACCGTCCCACTCTGGATCCAGGATGTTTGGGAAACATATGCAATGGAGCCAAAGACCTCAACCTGTAATGCAACAAGAATGTCATAATAATGTCGTTAAAGTAATTCATTCAAATATTAAACACTCTCATTTTTTAACAGCTTACCAAGCCCGAGAGTTTAGGTATTTCCCCAAGTACGGCAAATAGTAGAGATGATTTTCCAGCACCAACAGGTCCACAGATAGCGACTTTGTCTCCTCTCTTCGTACTGAAATTAATATTCTTCAATGTAGGAGTAGTTGCATTTGGCTCCCAGCTAAAATCTCCACCATGTACTCTAACTCTTTGATCTGAATCCTGTGCGGGACTTCGTTTTACATCTTCCTCTTTTATCTCTTCCTCCAGTAGGAATACACCGATACGGTCTAGTGATACCTTAGATTGGATCATCACTGAAAGGGCCTCGGGCAGCATTCTCACTGCCTCGCCATAACTCGCAAGGTTGCCATGACCGTGAAAATAGTACTCGCATTTAAAGGAGCGGTCCCCAGGGTCGCTGTTCCCCCGAAGATCACTGCTGAAACGATGGTGGGAGACACCCAATACAAAGTGGTCCCGTACGACTTCTTAATTTGAGTCTCTGTCAACCATTTAAACTCCACATCCCTTAGAGACTCGATCATGTTCCTGAACTTCTCCTCCCATGATTGTAATTTGACGATCTTCATGTTGTTCAAGATTTCGGATGTGGCTCTTAGTCTTTCATCTTGGGCAATCATGAGCTTTGCTTGGTACTCCTGCAAGATCTTAGCAAAGGGAATATTGATTACAGCACAGATGGCCAGAGGAACTAGACCCGGAAGAGCCCCCAAACCAACCGTCCCAAAGAGAGTGGCTACGGAAAGCAGCAGTTGGAGTGGCATACTCCATACCATATGAAACCACCAAGGAAAATCTCCAAGTCTATACGCATCAACTGCAAGGTAGTTAACAATTTCCCCGGCAGCATGCTTTCTCCTTCCCTGGCTAGAGAGCTTCAGCTGTTTCTGAAAAATAGCTGCCATCATAGCCGATCGCATCTTCATCCCAAACCTTCTTGAACCAAAGAACCAATGTCTCTGAGACAGAGACTCTACCACTTTTATAACTACCAGGCAACCTACCAACAAGAAGGCCATGTAGGTATCTCTCTCCTCGCGAGAAGAGTACCAGACAAATGCATAAAGTAATATTGGAGTCGTGGTGACGGCAAGTGTCCTTAGCAATGCATAGAAACCTGTCAAGAAAATTTCCTTCATGTAACACTTGGCTAATGCTAATGAAACCAAGTTACTAGTCCTTGATTTGCCCTGTCTCTGAAGATCCCAGACTGTTTTAAATGTCTGATAAGCTTGTAGTGCCCCATCTTCTGAATCTAAAGGTGGGATCATTGTGATTTAATGGTTTAGAGTAGCCTAAACGCAGTAAAGGATTTAACCAAGAGAACGTCAAGCGACTAAACAGGCCGGCTTTGTGCAATTCGGTGTTCTTCCCACTTTCTTGACCCAACAAGGGCTGGGATAAGTCATATTTTGAGGGGTTTTGATGAGCACAGTTTTGAAGAATTAGTCTGAAAGCACAGATGAGGAGTAACAAGCTTACAGGCCATGATATCATATCCAGGATTGGGAGGCCGTGGTCTTTAACCAGAATTTCCAAGTTATATGCAGAGATGAGAACAGAGAATGAAGCCCACCAGACAAGGCTTATGGTTCTAACACCATTGGTTGGTCGAATGTTCAAGGAAACTGCTAGAGCTAACCAATTTAGCCCCCTAAGAAAGTAGAGCACCAATTCTCCATTCGAAAGTCCATATTCTCCCCTGCAAAGAACCAATACACCAGCACAGAAATATGCAGTGCCAGTCACCGCACAGCAGACTGAAACGGCGATGAAATCCCAGTGCCTGGTCCGGCTTCCATTAGAATATTGTCTTCTCAAAGAAGCCATCAGTAATCCAAACAATAGACAACGAGGAAGAAAAGACTTATAAAATCTAGTAAGCTTCTCTGAGTGCATGGAGATCCCAAACTGAACTCTCCCTTGCAAATCGGAGGGAACCATCCTGCAATCCAAGGGCAAACAATAAGAACGAGAGCAAAAAACAAAAACAATAAAAACGATACCAATTAGAGCATGTATTTCCTTTAAACGAAACGTTGATTAGTCGTTAGAGCAACAACAAGAACAACATGAAGTCTAAAGGAAATACATGCTCCGAAAAAAAGAAGTTTAAAGGAAAAAAAAAAATAAAAACAATCTCATGCTCCCCTAATAAAACAGAAAAATATCCCCGTAAATCACTTAGAAATAGAATCAAAAATGTGAACTCTAAACTAAACTAAGAAAGAGAAACATTTTTTTTTTTTGTTTTTCGAGTGAAAATCCAAGAAAGAAGAACATTATCAGCAAAAATGTTTGAAGAGAAATTTGGTGGAAAAGTTTATACATAGGATTGCTCAAGGAAAAAGATGAAAAAAAAGAGAAAGAAGTACACAAACGCAAGGCGATGGAGAAGTGAACCTTGCAAAGTACTCAGAGAAACCATCTTGAGAAGAACTCTTCGGCCTAAAAGTTCCGTTCTTCTCGCCCTCTGACACAAGTGCTTTAGTATGCGACAGGGGAGGAGATCTTCTGGGCTGATGATCAATTATCAGATGCGCCAAGATGGAACATTAGCTGGTCGCATAGCATGATCGACATTACTGCTGTGTGGGCGCCTCCGGCGTGTCCAATAGCTGGCAGCCAACGTCATTGAATACGGCCGCAAAGATGTTCAAATTATACATCCCTGTGAAATCTTACATATAACTATGAAACAACAATGCCATAATAGCAATACTAGGAAATTTGTCTTTTATGACTAAGGCGGAGACAAGTAGGACCAACCTCCGAGATGTTGGGTGTGGCAGATGGTGGCTATCTAATTGATCAGACTGAGGCTAGAGTTATACTCTATGTTCTTAAGACAATTTCGTCCCATAATGGTGCTTACAGTCAGTATGACGATTGTCTCCCATGATACAACAGTCTCCTTTTGATGAAAGCAGCACTACAATTCATCAAAAATTCGAATCAAGAATCCTACTCTCTTTTTAATGCACTATTGCTATACTACCCTTAGGAAAGTATGCAAATGCCTAAGAGAGGAGAAGGCTAGAATTGTTTCAGATTGAACTCAATTCGGAATGGTTTGGAATGAATGAAAATGCTTGGTTTAGGATCCTATTTATAGGTTTTAAGGTGCTCCTTGGAAGCAACCCTACGAATTTAATTTAATTTGAATTCTTTGATCGGATTTGATCAAAGGATGTGAGGGTTAAAGGCTTATCACCCTTGATATGCCCATTAACATCGTGATCTTCAGATCAGGTGATCGGATAAGCCTTTTCATGACTGTAATATGAAGATCAGCCGATCAGATAAGTCTATCCTCATCCTGATATGCCTTTTCATCATCGTGATATGATAATCACGTTATCAGATAGGCGGTTGCACGTCTTTAATACACTGTTTCAAGATCACTTATCATAACGGCTTGATCAGAGCGATGCCTTATCACTAGCCGTATGATCGGATGGATGCCTTATCATCAACCGTCCTGTTGACTGATCAATCAATCATCCTGTTTACTGGTCAACCTACGGGTGTCAGCCGTTAGATCACAATCGCGATTGTGATTTGATCACCGCATCTCGACCCTTCATCCGATTGATCAACAATCAATTGATCTCAGCCCCTTATCTTGATCCGATCAGTCTCCACCATTGAATCCTCATGATGTAAGAAACATTTAAAGCCCCTCAAGCTTCTCGCGACAATGCAAAGTGTAAAGTGCAAAGTGCAAAGTGCGCCTATAAAGCGCCCATTGCATCCTTCGCACATGCGCGTGCGCGAGGGTGATGCGAGCATCACCCTCAAGCTCTCCACTTAGAGTGAGCCTAAGGAACTTAAGCTTCAAGGAAGTGGTTTTCTTATAAATGAACCTTCCATTCTTGATTTTTTCGATGTGAGATCTAAATGTCCCCACAATTTCTCATTCACGCACATAAGGAGGTAATAGACTTTCAAGGCCCATTAGGGTATTCAAGGCCTATTTTGGTCCATTACCCAATAATCCCCCACAAGAATGGAAATTAGACTTAGATCAAAGATCATCAAAGATCAGCAAAGGCAAACCCCCACATGAATGGAAATTGGACTTAGATCAAAGATCAGCAAAGGCAAATCCCCACATAAAAGGATTTTAATGCAAATAAATATGCAGACACACTAAAGAGAGTATAATGGAATGAAGTTGTATCGGGATAGGTAGCTTGTAGCTTTGAACCTTCCTTAGTGAGTTATTATCGAGTTTACTTGCTAAAAGGTGAACATGATGTCTTGAACCTTTCAGCATTTTGTGTAAACTAAGACAATAACAATCACACAACTTCTTCCCGAGCATTCTTTTGGTTCTCATGGTTGTGTTCATTTTCGTTCCGAACAACTCCTGGTCTCATGAGTGCTTTAGAGAATTAAACCTTAAAATTCTCACAGAATTAGCCCAGTTCACACTTACATAGGTGATTCTTATTAAGAGTATCCTGCTATACCCCACATGATATTCATATCATAAGAATCATTAAAAGCAATGCTTACCCTAGTACCTTTAGCAGGTAGCACCAATTATCATAGGAATGAGTAGGATTGGACATCCTTAGTGCTATCAAGTCTCTTCATAATTTAGTTGTCCCTTTTGAACCTAGATCTTGGGATCTCCAGTCAGCTAGGTTGGGTATCCACTATGAAGATTTTTCAGTTATAGGTTTTAAACACATTCCCCTCGATAAACAGTTTACTTGATCTCTTGGTAACCCCTTTGTTAATGGATCAGCTAGGTTTTTCTTTAATTGAACATAGTCAATAGAAATTACACCAATTTCAAGTAACTACTTAATGGTATTATGTCTGCGATGTTTATGTCTAGACTTACCATTATACATTTTATTCTGTACTCTGTAAATTACCGATTGACTATCACAATGTATGCATATTGCAGACACAGGCTTTGGCCAACATGGAATATCTTCTAAGATGTTTCGAAGCTATTCTGCTTCTTCAGCTGCCTTTTCTAAGGCAATAAACTCAGATTCCATAGTGGATCGAGCTATACATGTTTGTTTAGAAGATTTCCATGACACTGCACCTCCTCCTAAGGTGAATACATATCCACTTGTGGATTTTGTATCTTCTGTGTTAGATATCCAATTTGCATCACTGTATCCTTCTAGTACAACTGGATATCTTAAATAATGTAATCAATAACTTAGGGTATATCGCAGATATCTTAATACCCTTATTAGAGCTGTCCAATGATTTGGACCTGGATTACTTGTAAATCTACTCAACTTATTGACAACATATGCTATGTCAGGACGAGTGCAATTCATGGCATACATTAAACTGCCAATTATACGTGAGTATTCCAATTAAGATATGGGTTCTTCAGTATACTTAGCCAAATATAGATTAACATGATATTTTTAACGGACTAGTTTCATACTTTTTAAACTTATTTAATATTTTTTTAATATAATAAATTAAGATAATATTTAGCCAAATATACATTAACAAGTAGGACCAACCTTCGACGTACGGAAAAGGATCACGGTTGGCCGCGAACACTTGCAATGGCGGCTTTAATTTAAATCTTTCTTGCAATGGCTCGGGGATGACCGTTGAAACGGCCGCAGTGCAGTCCGCTCTTGGAACCACCCAAAAATCTCACCAGCGTACGTCAACTTTTTAAAATTGTATGGCAACTTCTACGACAGCTGTTCAAATTCCAGCCGTTCATATCGGCAGGTTGTTCGTGCTCCTCTAATCAGTGTTGGATGACTTAACTGAATGATCTTTGTTTTTTTCTCTTTTAATTTTGATTTTTTTTAGTTGGACAAGACGACACCATTTACTGAAAACTAGGAGTACAACTCGGGCTCACGAAACTCAAGTTTTTCTCAACCCTAATCCTAACCTATTTGTAAAATATCAATCCTAACCCTAACGCTAACCCTATTTGTAAAACCTCAACCCTAATCCTATTTTTAAAAATCAGGTTCGGGTTGAGTTTCGGGTTGGAATTCGGATTGACGAGAAAATAAAATAAAATATTTTTTTAAAAGTAAATAAACACCGAATTATGGATCCAAAGACGAAAAAAAAAATATTTCTTGCCGAACGCATAAGCTGGACTCGGAGCTTTAACATTGTATTAAAAAAAATCTTACTTGAAATAAAAAAGAGGAGGAGGTGCCGTAAACAAAGAAGAGAAGGAGGCTGAAAGTGAAACGAAATGTACGGATGGTCCACCTTTATGTTTATCCTTTTTCTCGTATGCGACCGACGACCTTGCCCTTCTCGCCCTTAAGTTGGCCATCTCGTCCGATCCGATTGGAGCCTTCAATATCCCCAAAAATTTGGTGCCGATAAGCTACCCCCGTTCGGGTAACCCTCGGTTCGGGTTATCTCGGGTTCGGGTTGTGGTCAACCCTAACCCGGATCAATTGCAAATCGAACCGGGTTAAACTCGGGTCTTTCAGGTTCGGGTTGAGCAAACATGAGTTTAAATACTGCTGTAAATCAGGTTGAGCGGACCGGGTTCGGGTTGAACCCGGCCCAAGTTGCACCCCTACTGAAAACGACGACAAAACCTCAAGATCACTAAATTTGTAAATTGTGCCGATTGAAATTTATTTTTTTTATTTTGTTTTTCTTATCTTTAAAATTTGTAAATTGTGCGGATTGAAGACTCAGATAGGTCATGATTTAGACTTATTGCATTTCAATATAACTAAATCTTTCTCCCTCTATATATATATATATTTCAAATTTTTGAGCCTCTTTAGTTATTAAAATGTTGTAATCCATATAATATTGCAATATGGGAACTTTGGATAACCGGTAGTTTTGTCATGGATCTACATGTAATTTGTATAAAGAGATCTTGTACCTTATATAAGATGAGGAAGAAAGATTGAGGCCTGTTTATAATATTAGAGAGCTTTTAAATGATTCAAATAATTTTAAAAATTAATCAGCGGTTGAAAAGGGTAAAAAGATCTTAACCAAAAAATTAGAATACCTTTTTTTTTTTTGTAGTTATAAAGGATATTTTAGGAATTAACAAAAATACCTTCAAAACTAGATATTTTTGCTATTTGTGGGGGAAGGCGAAGGAGGAGCATTTTTATTCTTTTTTATTGGGTCTGACATGTCAGACACATGATCAGAAAAAGGAATTTGCTTAAGTATAATAGAATAAAAATTATTCTGTTTTCAAAATCAAAACCTTGAACGATATATTTTTTTTTACTGTGGCAAGATACTAGGAAGGTTAAAAATTGTAGGGGATTAAAATCGGAGAGGAGGCAATAAGGGTTTAACTGTTGTGCATTTTCTAATTCTTTTAAAAAATTAGTTCTTAATTCCATTCATTTAAAACCATCATTCAATCTTTTCAAGCTTTTACTCAGTGCCTTATATCGTTGGTCTTTCCATAATCTATGGCACCATTCACGTAGCCTCCCTCTCTAGCCCGTACCTTTGTTCTGCCTTAAAGTCATGGAAAAGTTTTTGTACACCACTTTCGATGCAGCAAGTCCTACGTGGGCTGCACCATTCCTTCTTATTGGTCCACATGGATCCCATATGGCCTGATGCGATGGAACATGATAGTAGGGGGATAATGTTACTTTTTGATCGTGACATCCATTAAAAGTCATTCAGCCTTTTACCATTAGTGTGCAGACTAAAATGCCCTTTTCCTCCAGCCTACTTCAACCCGCTATCTTATTTGGATTTTGCTGATAAAAAACTCTTTCTAATTGTAAAACATTCTTCCTATGGATGATGGTGCCGCGAAGCGAGAGTCTGAGGTTGTGGTTTATGAGCTTGACGATGGCTTTCAGGATCTCCTACTAGATAAGATGGCAGATAAAAGTAGGCATGCATGAGGATGTTAGTTTGGACCAGCATCACTGCCTTGGCGTACCTTGATGGAAGGGGCTCAGTGCCGATGACATCAGCATTCAGAAATTGGATGGTTTCGTCTGAAGATCAATGGTCTTTTTGGTGCAGCGATAGCTTTGAAGGATTCATCAGCTTTTGTACTAGCTTTTGATGATTCATCAGCTTTGGTTCATCTATGTTACTTAAACTCTAACTTCTTAACAACTTTGCTGCTCAAAAAGCATTAGTTCAACTAGGGTGTCGTAGGTTTTGAACTAATGTTTTGTCTTAACATTTTTTGAATGAGTGTCATAGGTTTTGAACTAGAGTGTCGTGGGTTTTGAACTAGGGTGTTGTAGGTTTTCAACTAGGGTGTCGTGGGTTTTCAACTAGGGTGTCATAGGTTTTGAACTAGGGTGTTGTGGTTTTGAACTAGGGTGTCTTAACGTTTTTTGAATGGGTGTCGTGGGAACTAGGGTGTCGTGGGTTTTGAACTAGGGTGTTGTGGGTTTTCAACTAGGGTGTCGTAGGTTTTGAACTAATGCTTTGTCTTAATGTTTTTTGAATGGGTGTCGTAGGTTTTGAACTAGGGTGTCGTAGGTTTTGAACTAGGGTGTCGTGGGTTTTCAACTAAGGTTTCATGGGTTTTGAACTAATGCTTTGTCTTAACGTTTTCTGAATGGGTGTCGTAGGTTTTGAACTAGGGTGTCATGGGTTTTGAACTAGGGTGTCGTGGGTTTTCAACTAGGGTGTCATGGGTTTTCAACTAGGTGTCGTAGGTTTTCAACTAGGGTGTCGTGGGTTTTGAACTAGGGTGTCTTAACGTTTTCTGAATGGGTGTCGTAAGTTTTGAACTAGGGTGTCGTGGGTTTTGAACTAGGGTGTCATGGGTTTTCAACTAGGATGTCATAGGTTTTGAACTAGGGTATCATGGGTTTTGAACTAGGATGTCGTGGGTTTTGAACTAGGATGTCTTAACGTTTTCTGAATGGGTGTCGTAGGTTTTGAACTAGGGTGTCATGGGTTTTCAACTAGGGTGTCGTGGGTTTTGAACTAGGGTATCGTGGGTTTTCAACTAGGGTGTCGTGGGTTTTGAAATAATACTTTGTCTTAACATTTTCTGAATGGGTGTCGTAGGTTTTAAACTAGGGTGTCATGGGTTTTCAACTAGGGTGTCGTGGGTTTTCAACTAGGGTGTCTTAACGTTTTCTGAATGGGTGTTGTAAGTTTTGAACTAGGGTGTTGTGGGTTTTGAACTAGGGTGTCATGGTTTTCAACTAGTTCAAAACACATGACACCCTAGTTCAAAACCCACGACACCCATTCAGAAACGTTAAGACACCCTTATTCAAAACCCATGACACCCTTGTTCAAAACCCACGATACCCTTGTTGAAAACCCACGACACCCTAGTTCAAAACCCACAACACCCTAGTTCAAAACCTACGACACCCATTCAAAAAACGTTAAGACACCCTAGTTTAAAACCCACAACACCCTAGTTAAAAAACCCACGATATCCTAGTTGAAAACCCATGACACCCATTCAGAAAACGTTAAGACAAAGCATTAGTTCAAAACCTACGATACCCTAGTTGAAAACCCACGACACCCTAGTTCAAAACCTACGATACCCTAGTTCAAAACCTACGACACCCATTCAGAAAATGTTAAGACAAAGCATTAGTTCAAAACCTATGACACCCTAGTTGAAAACCCACGGCATCCTAGTTCAAAACCCAAGACACCTTAGTTCAAAACCTACGACACCCATTCAGAAAACGTTAAGATAAAGCATTAGTTCAAAACCAACGATACCCTAGTTGAAAACCCATGACACCCTAGTTCAAAACCTACGACACCCATTCAGAAAATGTTAAGACAAAGCATTAGTTCAAAACCTATGACACCCTAGTTGAAAACCCACGACACCCTAGTTCAAAACCTACGACACCCTAGTTCAAAACCTACGACACCCATTCAGAAAACGTTAAGACAAAGCATTAGTTTCAAAACCCATGACACCCTAGTTGAAAACCTACGACATACTAGTTCAAAACCTACGACACCCTAGTTCAAAACCTACGACACTCATTCAGAAAATGTTAAGACAAAACATTAGTTCAAAACCTATGACACCCTAGTTGAACTAATGCTTTTTGAGCAACAAAGCTGTTAAGAAGTTAGAGTTTAAGGAACATAGATGAACCAAAGCTGATGAATCATCAAAAGCTAGCACCAAAGCTGATGAATCCTCCAAAGCTATCGCCGCACCAAAAAGACCATTGATCTTCAGACGAAACCATCCAGTTCCTGAATGACGATGTCATCGGCACTGAGCCCCTTCCATCAAGGTATGCCAAGGCGGTGATACTGGTCTAAACTAACACCCTCATGCAGGCCTACTTCTACCCGCCATCTTATTTGGTAGGAGATCCTGAAAGCCATCGTCAAGCTCATAAACCATAACCTCAACCCCAGACTCTCGCTCCATGGCACCATCATTCACAGAAAGAATGTTTTACAATCAGAAAGAGTTTTTTATCAGCAAAATCCAAATAAGATGGCGGGTTGAAGTAGGCTGGAGGGAAAGGGCATTTTCGTCTGCACACCAATGGTGAAAGGCTGAACGACTTTTAATGGCTGTCACGATCAAAAGTAACATTATCTCATGCTATCCTGTCCCATCGCGTCAGGCCATATGGGATCCATATGGACCAATAAGAAGGAACGGTGCAGCCCATGTAGGATTTGCTGCACCGAGGGCGGTGTATAAAGACTTTTCCTAAAGTCATTGGTTCAATTCTGTCATCAAATAAGTTATCGTAAAAGGGCCATGGAGACGCGTGGTAAGGGAGAAGGGTTGTGGCTGATTTAGAAGCTAGCAACTGCGTTCAACCTGGGCTGACCTTAGACCTGGGCTCGCTGGGATATACTTGGATGTTTTCTTCCAAAAACATATCAAAATTATGTAGCCTTAAAACTTTAAATATAAATTAATTGATAATAGATGAATATGAGTTACAAACTTTTAATTTTTTTTTATTTGATATGAAATTATTTTGAAGGATTATAATTTTTTTTCTTTATTAAATATCGAAGTTCTCATCGTATGCTACAAATTAATTAGAATCTACTTTGAGCAAGATTGTTAGTACTATTGAGTTGTAGTATTTCAAAATAGTCTCTGTCAAATGAAAGAAAAAAATAAAATCGAAGAGCTTTGAGCATTATAAATAGTATCAAAATTGATTCAAATATACGAATGTTGATTGACAGAAGAAACACGCTGTTGATGAGATGATAGTAAAAGAGAGTTTTACCATGATATAAAGCTACTTCGATAGCACTAATAACCCATGATCGAGATAAATTTTAACTAGCTTGTATCAAACAAAGATGATATCATCATATGATGGAGGAAAGAAAATTATAGTATCTTAAAATTAGTTCTACATTGGATAAAAAAATTATAATTTTTGATGTGGCTGATCAAGCTCCGTTAAAGTTAACGGGATAAAGGGCTGATGGGAGGTTCCCCTCGGCCTCGGACCTTCGCGGTCCCCTCGGCCTCGGACCCCCGCGGTCCCCTCGGCGTGGCCCACCGATCCTCGGCAACCGCCACATGGCCCACTATCTCTCCGCAACTACCACGTACCGCATTAGTCACCACAAGGAAAAAAAATATTGCGACACCCAAATGCGTCACAATTGCGTCGCTAAACAGGCTATTGCGACGCAATGACGACGTCGCTCAGATGTCCGTCGCAATATCCATTTGTCGCAATTGCATCGCAATATTGCGACTCTCTGCGACGCAACAATGCATCGCAATATTGCGACTCTCTGCGACGCAACAATGCGTCGCAATATTGCGACGCATCCAAATGCGTCGCTAAATTTAAAACTAATTTTTAATATTTAAAATTATTATTAAATATTGCGATGCATTCAATTGCGTTGCAATATTGCGACGCATTTAGTTGCGTCGCAATATTGCGATGCATTTAGTTGCGTCGTAATATTTAATAATAATATTTATGATATAATAGCGACGTAATTTGAGTCGCTAATGCATCGCAAATAAAAAATTTTTAAAATATTGCGACGCAAGGTCATTGCATCGCAATATTTATTAAAAATATTTTAGATATAATAGCGACGAAATTTGAGTCGCTAATGCGTCGCTATTAAATTTTTTAAAAAAATTATTGCGA